>LCTX01001339.1:0-19452 GCA_002233555.1 Limonomyces culmigenus | reverse complement strand
CTTCGACTGTCACTGTTTCGTAGAGTGTACCTTGTTCGAGTTGTCTGAAGTTGTGGATGTACCTTTGCTGTGCTGTTATACCATTTTTGCCTTCTCACTTCGTGTCTGCTCTTTCCAAGCTAAAGGCTTCCTCCTGAGTCTTCCTTCTGGATGCAGCTGAATGACTTGGCTCGGAAGAGACGACGGCGTTTGGGCGTTTGGGCGAGTGTTGAGGCCGTTTTGCCTCATTCGTGTTCATGTCGCAGATACAAGTGATCTACACACTTGTGTCCGTTCTCGCTCGTCTCAGCGTCGCGGTCGCCTCGCGTCCGGTCGTTCTGTCTCAGTGTCAACAGTCTCACGTTGCAATAGTGTACAATTAGCTTCAGTTTATCTATTTCTAGTGCTCAGTGCGCAGCCTTCGCCTTCCCACTCGCCGTCCGCTTTGTCCTCGGCCGTGCCGCCTGTGCAGGGGTCTCATCCGTCTCGACATCCGCATCGCCCGCCTCGTCCACAACCACGTGTGCAGCGCCCTTGCGCGTCGTCTTACGCTTCTTCGCCGGCGATGGTTCGTCTATCGGCACGTCCTCGTCGACGGGCTCAACCTTGGCCTTGGTTTTCCGCGGCGCACGCTTCTTCGCAGCCGCCGGCTCGGCGTTGGCGTCGAGCATCGGCACGTCCGTCGTCTCAGGCGCAGCGGGCAGTTCCGCGAGCACCGGGTCCACGGGCTCGGGCTTGGGCTTGGGCGGCGCGCGCGCCTTCTTGGCTACCGTCGGCTCCGCGCCGTCCTCGGTCTTGACCTTCTTGGGCGCGCGCTTCTTCTTCGCAGGCAGCGCGTCGTGCTCCTCCGCCTTCGCGGCGGGGCCCGCGCCCTCACCGTCTGCACCCTCGACGACGGCGGGGTCCTCGCCCTTGACGGCGTCCTCTTCCGCGACGACGCCCGTCGCGACGACGCCCGTCGCGACGGCCTTCTTCCGTCCGGTGCCGGTCCCCGCGGGCTTGTGCGACTTGCGGCCCTTGGTCTGCATCGTCTCTACCTCTGCGGGCGGGCGGAGGGATTCTGCGGGGTCAAGGATGAGCGGGTAATAATGAGCCAGAGGCGATGTGGACAGACCATGGATGACTGGGTGCAGGTCGTACATCCGGTGGAGGTGCAGGACGGCCTGCTCCTTGTCCTTGGCCTCGATCATGAGGTCTGCACAGAGGTCAGAATGATGTCAATGCACGGTGCAGGATGGATTGCACCCATATCATCCGGGAGATCGGGCGGCAGGTTCTGGCAGCGGTCCGAGTGCGCCCTGCGCTCCATGATGGTGACAGCGCCGTTGCGCTCCTCGGATAGGTGCTGCTTCGGCTTGATCCCCTTCGCGGCGAAGATAGCGGCCGTGCGGCGGATGATCTCGGGGATGCCGATCGACGAGGGGAAGATTGAGTGGTGGTGGTAGTCGAACACGAGCGGGATCTGGAGCTCCTCGCAGAGCGGGAGCAAATCCTCGGCCGAGTAGCACATCTCGTCATTCTCGAGCACGAGCCGGTCCTTGACATTCTGCGGGAGCAGCGTCGTGTAGCTCTCCTTGATCCGTGCAAGCGTGGCCTCCTTGTCGTTGAACATGCCGCCGCCGTGGATGATCATGATCGAGTCGCGCCCGAGCCCCATACGGTCGATCATCTCGCAGTGGTACTTGAGGTCGCGCACAGCGTTACGCACGACCTCCTTCCGTGGCGAGCCGAGCTGCGTGAATTGGCCCGGGTGCGTGGTGAGCCGGTGGCCGTACTTGTTCGCGAGCTCGCCGACAGCCGCCAGCTCCTCGGCGGCGTACTCGAGCGTGTAGCCGTACTCGGGGTGCGACGCGAATGGGAACATCTCAGAGGACATACGCATGAAGCGAATGTTCTAGAAGAGCCGTCAGCATGCATCTAGCCAACCAGCCCCAGAAAGACTTGCGTTCTGCTCGTTCCACTCGATCAGGTGAATCAAGTCCTTGACGTTCTGCCGCGCGAGCTCCTTCACATGCTCAAGCCCCTTCTCCTTAATCGTGTCGATGCGGCACGTGCGGCTGCAGAACTGCGAAAACTCGGCCGGCTTGCGGTTCCGCAGGACTGTGTTCAGGCACGCGTAACCGAGACGGCCTCGGAACGTCGTCGTCTTCTTCTCAACGTCGGGGATTGTGTATGTCGGCTCCGGCTTGAGCACTCGTGGCTTGACCGCCCGCTTCTTTGTGAGCGACGTCGCCTCGTCCGCCGCAGACACGACTTTCTTCTTTGCGGGGCTCTTCCGTTTCTTCGGTGACGGTGCCGTCGTCTCAGAGGCGGAGTCAGGCTCGCTCAGGGGCGAGTCCGAGGCAGTGCCGGCGGTGTGTAGTGCGGCGAGGCCATATTCGTCGTCACCGAGGAACGCAGGGACCGCCTTCTTCTTGCTTGCGCCCGCCGGTGTCTTCTTCTTCTTCTTCGCGGGTGTCTCGGGAGGCGGCGACGCGGACGAACGCGTCGACGCGTCGGTGAGCTCAGGCTCAGCGTATGACGCCTGAGTCATTGCGCGCGAGGAGCGCCGCAGTGTCGCGTCCATGGGCCGGAGGCGGAGGTGGGATATGCTCAGGAGGGTACGGGAACGCGCGAGGGCGGGCGAGAGGATGCGGGCGAATAACGCCAGAGTTGCGAGAGGAAGAGTGTGCTCGACGCCATGGTAAAGGGGGCCCGTCTAACGGGCGTGGATGGAGTCTGACAACAGGAGAGGATCGCCGCGGGATGACGCGTGACGTCATATTTACCCAAATCGGGTGTGCGTGTCAGGAGTTGATCAATCAAATAGATAGCTGGTATCCTGATTACATGGGCCACACAAACAGTCCTCTTCATGGTTGCTGTCAGTTTCCATATCTTGTGGGTGATATTTGATCCGTGGGTTGAGGAAATGAATACCGCCCCTTGCCTCCAGACCCCCAAAACACTGCCGGAGCAGATATATGCTCCAGACGTGCTCGATGTGCTGCAAGAACGAGACCTCGAGGCGCTCAAGGCGAGGAAACCTGCTCTCGTTGAGCTGCGACATGTCTCAGTTGCCGCCGCCCGAGCTCCACGACCGGTTATGAAAGGCTGTGGATTGGATGATGCTATCGCACTCGATGTGCAGGTGCAGGACAGTCAGGCTGGGCAGCGGGATATAGTCAAGGTATAAGGCAAGCTGCGAAAGCGAAATGTGCTCGGGCATGGGCAAGGTCAGCTTGGAGACGTTTGCGACCGCAATATGGTCCATGGGATCTTTTGAATTGATCAGTGACTGCTGATCCATTATGATCGCACAGGGCATTCACTAAAGCCATCGACAACGAGATGCAGGCTCTGCGAGTGCCTACCAGCCTCGCGCACCAACTCTGCTTCCTGTGGGCATCTGCAGTCCGAATTGAGCGTGAGCTTCCGGAGGCTGCGGACAGAGGGCGTGTGTAACAGCCACTCGAAGAGCTGCTCGTGCATGCGTGTGTACTCGTCCCCATCCTCCAGAATGAGGGGACCCAGTTCAAACTCGTGCAGACGGAGGTTGTTCAGTCCCTTGATTGGCGCAGCGGAGATGTCGGGGTTCCAGTGCACGCGCCACAGGCTGAGGGCCTGGAGAGCCGGGAGGGAGCACGCGATACACTGCAGCGTTGCGAAGCTCCTCAGTCGCGTTTCGTAGATGCGGAGCCGCGTGAGCATCGTGAGGCCCGCAGCGAGTCCCTGGTCGATGCCCATCATCGGGATGACCCTGCAGCTCGCGTACCCCGCAAGCTCGAGGGCCACGAGGTTCGTGAGCCGCCAGTCCAGCAGCGGGCGTAGGATCTCCTCCACGGTAGCTGTGAGGCCCAAGTGCTTGGTCGCGTCCCCAAGGTCGAAGAAGAGCCGGCGGACGTATCCCGCAACGTGCGGTGCCCCGGCGAGCATGGCGCTGAAGCTCTCGCCTGAGAATTGGGACACCCGGGCAGGTCGGTTGTACGCGATGAGGTCCGGGTACTGCCCGACGTGGAAGCAGCGTCGGCCGAAGAGCGCGCGCTGAGCGGGGTCCACCCAGAGATGGCTCACGAGGGAACAGGCGGCGAGAGTGGGGGTGTCATGGGCAAGCTCTTGAAAGATGAGGTCGAGTGCGAGGGAGGAGAGGGACACCATGGGGTGTTAATTCATATCATCCCTGGACTATAAAGCATCAACCTGTCATCGGGTCCGATTAAGACAGGAACAGCCTCGTTGAAGACAGGTCGACTCACGACGAGCAGGTGACAGGCAACTGCAATTTGAAGTCTATGGAGCTTCGCTGTGCGGCTCCTCTTTTAACTGGTTTCACAAAAGACTTCGCTGTGGTCTTGAGAGTGAGCATTCAATGAAGATGGAGTCAAGCCATGATGAGCACAGCCATCAACACATGCGGATGAATACCGACTTGCACGAGCAAACGTTCATGGCCGACTCGTCCAGATGAGATATTGATGAAATGCGAGTGCTCCATAGATTCATGCTACTGATACATGGCAGTCGTGATCCTCAGGCCTCCGGTACATGCGGCACCGATTGCGTTCAGAGCTCGGAGTGCTTCTTCTTGAGCTTCACCAGCTCAGTCTCAAACACGAGGGCCGAGTTGGGCGGGATGACGCCGCCGAAGCCGCGGGCGCCTGTATGGGTAAAGTGGAGTCAGCAAAGCGGAACGATATGAGGTGATTGAAGGGACGCACCGTAAGCCATGTCCGAGGGGATCGTGAGCGTGCGCTTCTCGCCCTCGCACATGCCGACGAGGCCCTGGTCCCAGCCCTTGATGACCTGTCCGACACCGACTGCATACCAAGTCAGATGGACGGCACAGTCGGCAGTCCACAATCACAACGCACGGGTCAACGGCAGCGGGTTGGCGCGATCGTAGCTATGTCAACAGATTCAGCCAAAGCCCCAGCGCACATCCACCCGCCATACACACCTCGAGTCGAACTTGTTGCCGTTCGAGAACAGCGTGCCCTTGTAGTGGACCTCGATCGAGTCGCCGTTCTGCGCTGTGACCGCGCAGTTGTCGGGGACAAACGTGCGGTCAATGACGAGCTCGGTGGGCGCCACGGGCGTGTCAGCAAGGGCAAGGCCGACGATGGCGAGGAGGGTAGCGACGGCGGCGAACTTCATCGTGGTGTACTCGTGGAGAGATGTGGGGGAGCCCCGGGTACAGATTCGTCGAAGCCGAGTGCAAGGGCGCCTCTTTCAATTCCGCCGGGCCCGCACTCAGCGAGCTCATAGTTCACACATACTCATGTCTTCGGTTCCTCTGGGCCGTTTTGGAGGCGAATTAAGCATAAAGGAGCCTTGCATTAGTGCAGAAATCGATTTCAGGTTGGCGGACGTCACGTGATCCAGCTGCTTAGTCGCGCCACACCCGATCTTCCTTCTCCTCCTGCATCTCCAACCTCGGGCCGCCTGTCGACATGGTGCGCGCCGCTCTTCATCGACGCCCGTGCCCTCGAATTCATGCTGGATGATTAGCCTTCCCAAAAGACTTTCCGCGTCAAGCAGAAGCTTGCAAAGGCCCAGCGCCGCAACCGGTGCGTGCTGCGTGCTTGTGCTCTCAGGGCAGACTCTCATGCGCTGTTTTTCTGCTAGGCCCATCCCGCAGTGGTTCCGTCTTAAGACGGATACCAAGATCCAGGTGCGTTTCCCGCCGGTCCTATCTTTCGTACTCCGCCGACTGACTGGGGTCGTTAGTACAACGCCAAGCGTCGCCACTGGCGCCGCGGCAAGCTCAACCTCTGAGCGCTCCATCTTCACACTCTGCACGCACGCCTCCTGCTCGCCAAGTGCTGGACGAGTCGCGGACGGGGGTTCGGGATATGGATCAGAACGTCGTCTCTGCATCAGGCCATTCATGCATGTGTACCCTATGCCATCCCTTGATACATTCCACGCTGCATCCTCCGTCAGCTCTCAGTTATTAAGCGATGATCGAAGTCGGTGACTACTCTGTAGCTAAGATCCAGGAGCGAGTCCTTGAGCGCTTGTGATGCGCTGATCTCGCATTTTCGTCTCCTGCCTCCTACGTACATGGTCATCCACTCGTGTCCCATATACTTGCCGTTTACCTTTTCCGTGCTCAACGGCTCGGTCGTCTGTGGGCCATATTCGCGTGGTCCTGCGATAACCGGCCTTCTCGTGCCTGATGAGATTGCTCAACCGTCTTCGGCTGACGCGATGCGCTCCATCAGCCGGCCCCAAAAGTGATGCATTTATAATGCGCGAACGCGTATGGGACGAGCGCGCGCTCTTCTTGCCTCCCCCCTCTCACGAACGTCTCATCTACCTCACGAAATAATGACGCGTGCTGCGACCTGGACACTGCTGCTTGCGTACGCCGGCCTGGTCACTTCTTCATCGCTCCCCACCGCAGGCACTTCGGGCAAGCATGGCGCTGTCGCGACGGAGGTCGCCGAGTGCTCGCAGGCTGGACTCGAGATACTCGAGGCTGGAGGAAGCGCGGCTGACGCTGTCATCGCGGCGTCTCTCTGCGTTGGCACTATTTCGGCTTACCACTCGGGCATTGGCGGTGGTGGCTTTGGACTGTGAGTATGTTCACTATAGTTACGTCACTATATACTGAAGACATACACAGCGTCCGCTTCCAGAACAAGAACGGCAGTCGCGGCTATGAAATGATTGACTTCCGTGAGACCATGCCTGCTGGTGGCAATGAAACGATGTAGGAGACCTCCATTATTCACTTCACACATTCTCTGAACCATTTACAGGTACATTAACGCTACTATTCCGAACCCGTCCACTATCGGTGGCTTGGCTGTCGGTGTTCCTGGCGAGATCCGTGGATGGGAGACCCTGCACAAGCGCTACGGACGGCTTCCGTGGTCGAAAGTGTAGGTCTGCAAACCCGGTGGGTCTCCCAGTGTGCTGACAACTACCCGTTCCAGCTTCCAACCGGCTATCAAGCTCGCCCGTAACGGCTTCCAGGTGAACCACGACCTCGCGGCTGCGCTGAATCCAGTCACGTACCCCTTCCTGCTCTCGGACCCGCTGTTCCGCGAGACATACGCCCCGAACGGGACGCTCGTCGGGCTTGGAGACACGGTCTACCGCAAGCGCTACGCCGAGACGCTCGAGACGATCGCCAAGAAGGGCGCAGACGCTTTCTACACCGGCCGCATCGCGACGAACATTGCCGAGGCCGCATGGGCCCGGAACGGCATCATCACGACTGACGACCTGAAAAACTACACGGCACTCCTGCGCACGCCGGCGAACATCACGTACCGAGACAAGTACCGCATCTTTTCGACGGTCGCACCGAGCTCGGGCTCGGTTGTGCTCTCTGCTCTCAAGATCTTCGAGGGCTACCCTGGCAGCGCCCAAGTCACTGACTCGGCGATCAACGAGACGACACACAGGCTCATTCAGGCTACCCGGTTTGGCTACGGCAAGTCTCTGCTTCCTGATTAGATGAATAGTTGAACTGATTCGTTGAACAGGTCAGCGCACCAACTACGGTGACCCTGCGTACACCAAGAACGTTAGCAGCCTCGAGAAGGAGTTCCTCCTCCCCAGCACGGCCGCTGCTATCCGCAAGGAGATCGACGAGGTCAACCACCCCGCCATCTACTACAACGCACAGAACTGTACGAGTGTTGAAGTTTACCTCCTTAACTTAATCTGACTGCTTCCCAGACCTTGTTCTTCAGGACAACGGCACGTCCCACCTGGCTACTACGGACAAGTGGGGCGGCGCCGTGTCGCTGACCACGACTGTGAACCTTTACTGGTAGGAAGTATAGTCAAATCCACTGCATCGTGGACTGACGTCTTTCCACAGGGGTAGCCGGATCATGACCACCGACGGCATCATCCTTAACGACGAGATGGATGACTTCAGCAGCCCGGGACAGGTCAACTCGTTCGGCTTTGCTGCTTCTCCTGCCAACTACATTCGTCCCGGAAAGCGTGAGTAGTATATACTTATCATAACTAAGCGAGCCTAACATCGGGGTTCACAGGGCCTCAATCCTCGATCGCATCGTCCATCGCCGAGGACCTCCACACCGGCGAGTTCGTCATGGCCGCTGGCTCCGCGGGCGGTTCGCGCATCATCACCGCGACGCTCCAGAACCTGCACCACCATCTCGACCAGGGCCTGTCCGCGAACGATACTGTGCACTCCGCACGCTGGCATGACCAGCTCACGAACGTTACCTACTTCGAGATCGCGGCGCCGCAGCTCGGCGTCACGGGAATCAGCAACGCGACCATCTCATTCCTCA
Organism: Limonomyces culmigenus; assembly: GCA_002233555.1. Taxonomy (NCBI): domain Eukaryota; kingdom Fungi; phylum Basidiomycota; class Agaricomycetes; order Corticiales; family Corticiaceae; genus Limonomyces; species Limonomyces culmigenus. The sequence goes on along the minus strand of LCTX01001339.1, from coordinate 11,212 downwards.
AGAACAAGCTGTACAACGCGACGTACGAGGACGAGAGCGGGTCGACGGGCCACGTCATCGTCCGTTCGCCGCAGGGTGTCTTCACGGCGGCAAGTGACCCGCGCAAGCCGGCAGGCAAGGCATATGCGTATTAGATGAGCTAGCCGTAGATTGATATTGTATCTGAACAACTCTAATTGCACACTGATGCGTCCAATCTTACGACTCTAGTCACGATGGAATTTGCAGAAGCACATAATCATGCAATGTACATAGACGAAGGTATCAGTTGTCGGATGCCCAAGCACTCATTCATGAATGACAACGTCGCTTGGAAACGTGACGACAAAATCCGAAAACGCCCGGCGGAAGTTACGACAACAGTATGCGTCCTTCACTTGGACTACAGCACCGCTGTCGTCGTTGAAGCTGATTTGGATCGCTTTGAGCAGTGGAAAATCTGGAATTCTGATCATTCCGTGCGGTGTCAATGGAGGAGCAAACCGGGTGGTCTTCTGAGACACGGGAATGACAAAGCGGAGGGTCTTGAGTGAAGGTGCGTGAATGCGTCGACAGCGCTTGATCAAGGTCTTCGTCTTGATGTGCCCAGATTTGCCGTCAATGACACTGTCGTCTCCTGGCCACACCCATATGGACAGATCAGTAACACTGGTGAGGTCGTATATAATCTTGTCCTTGGCTGTGGCTTCGAGTTTTAAACTGGTTTTTGAGGCAGCCTCGGAGGCAGCTTCTGAGGCAGTGTCCGAGTCGTCGTCTTCCCAGTCGTCATCGTCTTCGTGATCGTCTTCGTGATCATCTTTGTCTTCCACCTCATCTTCTACTGTTGGCACCAGGATGAGATACAAAACAAGGTTCGGATCTTTGAGACTCACAGATCCCAAAGTAGATGACTAGAGACAGTGGTGATTCGACAGACTGAACAAACTTGAGTAACAAAGGGGTCCAATCTCGATAGTGAATGATCAAGTCAACAAGGGTCTTTGATGTTCCTGTGTTAACCATCCACGCAAGGAAGCAATCGTGAGGGTCCGTATGTTGATGGAATCCTATAGTCTTCAAGGAGCGTAGCGAGAGAAATGCATCTTGTGGGGTGATTGTATGGTCACATTTCAGAAATCCCAACATATATCCGTCTATTGCAAGGTCTTGAAGGTTAGGCAGAGAGGATAGGAATGCCTTGAAGTCTTGAAAGCCGTGGAGAATGAGGTTTCCGCCAAGCACTAGACGGACGATAGAGAGGAGACTCGTTTGTGTTGGCTGCATCAACGGGCCAATAAGAGGAAAGTCGAACCAAAATTTATCTCGTGATCCTTTGGCTGGTGCGTATAGTTCGAGGCTTTCCAGGGAGTTAATCCGATAAACTATGACTCCAAGGAGATGCTCGAGTGTCCAAGTTGGACGAGGTGCCTTGTTGTGCAGAACATATTGGTGCTTCATCGTCACCATGTTAATCTTGAGTGCACGATGGCGGCGTTGGGTTGCTGGCTTAAATCTTGTTTAAAAAGAGTAGAGGAGAGTAATTACTGCCTCTCATGTGCACGCAGTGCTCAGAAAACATGATCTTTAGTGCCGCAGCCAGCCATGTCTTGTTGACAAAGACGCATCGCTTCAACGTCGTGAGGTCTTCCGAGTAGTTACGGAGAACCAGTTCGACAACTTCTTGGGAGAACTCGGGCATGGTATTAGAGAAAAGTTCGGGAGACAGCTGCCGAGGCGTGACTGGACGGAAGACGGAAGGTGCGACGCGCTGGCAGAGGCGCGCTCGAACCACGTGAGCGCGCGGAGACTTGCTCTTTTTCCTGCATCCGGCTCAGCCTCTTTCGTCGACGCCTACGAGATCCCCTCCATCCTCGCCCGCAACACACCATGGCCACATCCGAACCCACGAAGCCTGACGTCGGCCCGGAGAGCATGACGTCCAAAGACTAGTCCGATCCCCCGCCTGTCGCGTCGTGTGCCGCGGCCCTGACAAGCCTCCTCTCTTTGCTTCTTTGTCAATTCAGCTATGCGGACTCGTACGCCCACTTCGGTGCGTTGCTACTGATGTCACTCCCAAAAATGACTGTGTTGACTATCGAATAGGCATCCACGAGGAGATGCTCAAGGACCAGGTCCGGACGGGCGCGTACCGCGATGCGATCATGAAGAACTCGCATCTGTTCGAGGGCAAGACCGTGCTCGACGTCGGCTGCGGCACCGGTATCCTCTCCATGTTCGCCGCCAAGGCGGGCGCAAAACTGGTCGTCGGGGTACGTCCGACGCCGTTCTTCGAAGCGGCCGTGAGAGCTGATGAGGCTGCAGATCGACATGTCGAACATCCTCGACCAAGCACAAAAGATCATCGATGCCAACGGCTTCCACGATAGTACGTAGGTGGCCGTTCATTTCGCTTCTGCACCTCATTTCTGGCGTAGAGATCACCCTCGTCAAGGGCAAGCTCGAAGAGGTCGAGCTTCCTGTGCAGCAGTTCGACATCATCATCTCAGAGTGGATGGGCTACTTCCTCCTCTACGAGTCCATGCTCGACACCGTTCTGCTCGCTCGCGACAAGTACCTCAAGCCCGATGGTCTCCTCTTCCCCGACCAGGCCAGCATCTACATTGCCGCGATCGAGGATGAGGACTACAAGGCGGAGAAGATCGACTGTGAGTTGCTGAAGATGATTATTCGCCGTCGTGCTGAATGAAAGTACAGTCTGGGACAACGTTTACGGTTTTGACTACTCGTGCATCAAGGGCATCGCACTGCGCGAGCCGCTCGTTGACACGGTGGACGTCAAGTCCGTGGTAACACAACCCTGCTTCCTCAAGGTCAGCCGACTCACTCCATCATACACTGACTGTACTCACGTTATCTTAGCACATTGACCTGCGGACCACGAAGAAGGAGGACCTCAGCTTCTCCGCACCCTTCAGCTTGAAGGTCACCCGCAACGACTGTGAGTGGATGACGTTTCCTTTGCTGCACTCTCGCTGATTTCTGGCCAGATATTCACGCCTTCCTCGGCTGGTTTGACATCAACTTTGACTGCACACATACCAAGGTCAAGTTCTCGACTGGCCCCCACGCACCGTATACCCACTGGAAGTATGTCCTTGACAATTTGACGTGCTCGCTGCTCTCGGACTGACCGGTCCCCAGGCAAACTGTATTCTACACCCCTGGCTCGTCCCTTCGCGTCGCCCAGGGCGAGGAGATCAAGGGCACGCTGACGTGCGCGCCCAACGCTCGCAACAACCGCGACCTCGATATTTCCATCTCGTATGGAACGGAGACATCCGGCGAGACACGGTTCGACTACAAGATGTACGTGTTCGCGTCCGTCTCGTTGCTTGGACACTGAATGAACATATAGGTCATGATCGCCTTCTCAGGTACTGATGCTCGGCACTTGGCGTAGATCGATTCGTGATGATATGCATTCCCTTTTGGCGATCAGCAGACATGTATATGCACTAGACAGCCACTTGCTCATTGACTGGAACACCGGTCTCGCGATTGGATAACGAGCAAAGAGCAAAGGTGTCAATTGTCGGGAGAGAGCGGACGTCATGAAATGACATCATCGTCCAATCGGTTTATATGCCGTTCGTGCCCGTGGCCGCGCGACTTGAACGAAACCCACCATGGCCTCTTCTCCCTTCATCCGCGTCATGCCCACAGGTACGACCTCTACGCGTTGTTTTCAGCATACGATGCTGGCCTGACGAAACTGGTAGATGCGCCCGCTGTCTCGATCCGCGCGTTCCAGCGCCCGGTCGGGACATCCTTCCTCGTTCACAGCGGTTTCGCCGCTGGTGCGTTCGTGCTCGGTCTCGCGACCGACCGCGTGGACTACAAGGACATGGCTTGGGCTGCTGCTCCGGTCGCGAACGCGTGGTACCAGGCCGTTGGCATCCCCGTCCTCCGCTATGGCCTCCCGGTGCAGACTGCCATCCAGGGTCTGACCTGGCGCCAAGGCCTTCTGGTAAGTTACGTCCCACATTCAGCATATCTGCTATGGCTAATATTGGCTTTTAGCTTGGTGGTACCACCGCCTGGGGCCTCCGCCTGTTCTTCCAGCAGTCCTCTACCGCGGTCAAGCGCGGCCGTGACGACACTCGTTACAACAAGGACAAGCGCGAGCCCTCGTTCTGGTCCAAGGCGACGGTCACAAACTTCATCCCCGAGGCGCTCTTCCAGACCCTCATTACCCTCCCGGTCGCCGCGGCGCTCCGCCAGACGCGCGTCGAGCTCGTGTCATGGGGCTGGACGGACCTCCTCGCCGTCGGTGTCTTCTCCGCTGGCTTCGCCCTCGAGGTCCTCGCGGACTCGCAGAAGAAGGCGGCGAAGAAGGCTGGCGTGCGTGGCATCTACCGCGAGGGCGTGTGGAAGCTCGTCCGTCACCCGAAGTAAGTCATGTTTGCTCGCTCAGACGACTCGAAAGCTGATTACCTGTGCCAGCTACCTCGGCGACGCCCTGACACACCTCTCCTTCGCCCTCCTCGCCTGGAACACCCCGTCGACGCACCCGGCTCTCTTCCTTGGCCCGATCACGAACTACATCTTCCTCCGCTTCGTTGGTGGCGACGCGCAGCTCGAGGCGGACCAGTCCGAGCGCTACAACGAGTTCGACCCGGCCAAGGAGCGCCAGTTCAAGCGCTACCAGTCCGAGGTCAACGCGTTCTGGCCGAAGCTCTCCGCCCTCACCCAGCCGTGGGCGTTTGCGCTCCTCGGCCTTGGCGCTGCCGGCGTCGGCCTCGAGAAGCTTGTCCGTGTCGTGGTCAAGCCCAACGTTCTTTAAATGATGTGTCTGTATGTTACGTAGTGCCCTAATCACGATACCACTGCTCTTCCAAATGTATATGTGCATCCAGATGAAAGGGGGTGGCAACAAGGCGCTCGAGACGCCCGTTGAACGTAAATGGACAGCCATCCAATAAGCTCTGGCTGAAGTTGCTCGTTCTGGCATTACACCCTTTCTAGTGGAAGCATACTGTCGAGGTTATTTGATACGGATCCGCAATTGTGAGGTGTGGTCGAGGCGAAGTTGTAAGTCAAGTCAAGCTGAAGTCAAGGCCGAAGTGCAGTGGAACTGCGGAAGCCAATGGTCCGGGACCCGGGTTGGCCATACTGGTCCTTGTTCATTGTTGTCCGAGTCCGACCAGCCTGCCCTCCGCCTATTGTTTCGAATCGGGACAAGGACAATAGAGCGCACGGTCTCATATGCCGACCATGTCTGAACACAACGCTCTCACCCTTTCCCTCCCGTCCTCGTCGCCGTCGCGCCCATTTTCCTCCTTCCTTTGTCGCCGGCCGACGCTCTCGCCATGTCTTTCCGTTCGCAGAGCCCGACGCCCGACTACAGCGGCTCCGCCCTCAAGCCGTACCTCGAGCTTCCTCACTTGATTTCCCTCGCATGGCTCGCGTACCCTATCCTCTCCCTTCTCTTCATCGCCTTCCGCCTCCAGCTCTCGCTCGACGTGTCCAACGACTCGATTGCGAACGCCAAGGACAGCCTCATCGCGAGCTGCCTCGCCGCTGAGAAGGCGGCGACGAGTGCCGCAAGCTTCCCGCGCTACATGGCCGTCGCGACCAACCAGCGTGTCGTCGATGCCGTCAATGACACGATGGAGGGCGCCCGCGCCGCGCTCGTCCTCTCGCTCACAATCATGGAGGCCATCATCAACTTCCTCGTCGACATCTACCGCTCGACCTTCCTCTGCTTCGTCGAGCTCGTCGTTCGTGGTGGTCTTTCCATCCTCATCACGGCTGTGCAAGATGTCAGTCTCCCGTTGGACCATCTCTTTTTCACGTGAACTCATCGCTTGGTTTAGATCAGCGACTTCATCACTGGAGCCCTGAACGGGATCCGGTCGAACATCCAGAACGACATCTCTGCCGCCAACTCGGCTATGCAGACTGTCATCGACGGCATCAACAAGATCAACCCGTTCAAGCAGATCACGGCCCCGCAGTTCAACATCCCCAGCCTTGACTCGCTCCAGAATGTCACGATCCCGACCAGCTTTGAGGACTCCCTCAAGTCGCTGAACAACAGCCTGCCCACGTTCAAGGAGATCAAGGACGTTGTCAACAACCTGTACGTCTCGCTAATATGGTTGTCTGAGTCCGGCCCTCACGTACACTCTTAGCCTCGACACGCCGTTCGAGTTGTTGAAGAAGGACATCAACGACACCTTCGCCGGTCTCTCCTTCGACCGCGACACACTGCCGGTCCCGCAGCAGAACACAGTGGTCTTCTGCGACCAGCTCGACACGTCGGTAGTGGATGACCTCGGGCGGGACCTCATCAAGGTCGCCGAAATTGGCTTCGTTCTCCTCATCGCCGTCGCTCTCATCCTCTTCCTCGGTGCGAGCGCAGTCGAGTGGTGGAAGTGGCGCTGCCTCCAGCGCCACCTCCGGCGCACGCGGGATGCCTGGACCACCGACCCGTCTCTCGTCGCGCCCGGCACCCTCACCCACGGCGGCGTCCCGACGATGGAGATGAGCGACCACAACTTGATGATGCTCCAGAGCACGTCGCAGCACCCGGCGCTCATGCGGATGGCGAACTGGCTGTCCTCGCGCCTCAGCCTGAGCCCGCAGCAGTACACGCACCTTCGCTGGTTCCTGCACTACATCTTCCACCCGCCTGCACTCGCGTGCCTCCTCATTGGCCTCCTCGGCATCGCGTCCATCCAGCTCCAGCTCGCTGCCGTCGGCCCGCTCGAGGCCAAGTTCCACGACCGTGCGCAGGCGAGCGTCGCCAACTTTAGCGGCGTCATCGCAACCCAGATGAACGCAGCGATGTTCAACCAGTCGGCGGTGTACGCGGCGGATATGAACGGCCGGATCAACACCATCCAGACCACGATCGACAGCGGCCTCTTCGGCTGGGTCAACGGCACCACTACGACGCTCAACAACACGCTCAACTCGTTCTACGACGAGGTACAGAACCTTGTGTCCGACGCGTTCAACGGAACGATCCTCGAGCAGCCGATCCAGGAGTTTGTCAAGTGCCTCATCGGCAGCAAGGTCGACGCGCTCGAGGACGCGCTTACGTTTCTCAACAAGAACCTGAACGTGCAGCTCCCGCGTGTGAACGACACAGTGCTCGTACTCTCGCCCGGCCAGGTCAACGAGGTCGCGCAGCCTGTGGCAGCCGCCGCGATCGGAAACGGGAACGGCTCGGACGGCGGTGGTGTTGTCGGCAAGATCGTCGCCAACTATGTCGCGAGCCTGAAGAAGGAGCGGATCATGTTCTGCGTGTTCCTCGGCCTCTGGGGCCTCGTCGTCCTCATGGCACTCGCCGTCATCATCTACCACTCGTTCATCCGTGGGCGCGTACACGAGCGCAAGCGCCGCAAGTGGCAAGAGGAGAAGGCCGCCGCCATCGAGGCGTTCAGCGCGACGCACAGCATCCCGCAGGACGGCCCGAACGCGCGTGGGTGGGCCACCAAGCAGAGCTTCGAGTCCTCCCCGGAGAAGACGTCGCTCTCTCCCCTTCACGGCCCGACCCCGGGAGAGTTCTTCGACGCCGAACAGAACACGACGCGCTCGCCTGTCGACCAGATCCTCGCGCCCGCCCGCCGTGTGACGCAGAAGCTGTTTACCCTCGGCCGCAAGCCGACCGGTCAGGAGGTGCTCGTGCACGACGGCGAGTCCGCCCGGACGATGACCGCCGCGTCCGAGCAGGAGCAGCCGTGGACCAAGCGCGTCACTACGCTATTCAAGAAGGGTGATACCGAGGCCACACTCCGGGAGCCCACGCGACCGCCGCTGACGGTCTCGACGTCGGACCTCGCCGTTCCCGCACAGGGACCGATGTCAGCGTGGTCTGCTAGCCCGTCGCCGCACGTCTCCTCGACGACCTTCCCATGGAACCGCAAGAGCACCGTTGCACAGCCACCTATGCCCACTACCATTGCCACCTCGCCGGTCATTGCTCGCTCGTCCAGGCTCCCGTCTGGTCCGCGGATCTTCGCAGGTTCTCCCCCGTCCCCGCCGCGCTCGTCTCCCAAGAAGAAGAACCCCTTCGCCATGCCGCTTCCCCTCCACACGGCCTTTGCAACGCAGAACTCGGAGCTTGAGCGGACACCGACAAAGACTCCCATCTACAACCTCTACTCTCCGACCATCTGTCACGAGCTCTCGCAGGGTCACCACGCGAGGAAGAGCAGCGGCGCTATTGACCCCTTCTCGTCGCCGTTCGACGACCCCCACGCATACTAGACGACGGCTGAGCCGCCTCTCTCTCAACCAGCCCTTTCCCTTTGCCCTTCCTTTCCCTTGCCTCCGGACTTCTACTCTTTACGTCTTTCATTCTACAGCACGCTTAATGCTGCATTGACCCTGACGACATCACTTTCATTGTATCCATTTGATCTGTTCACCGTTTCATTGTATTATCTCACTCGCTCTACATCATTGTAACAATATCTGCGCAATGTGACAATGCATCTTCAACCCGCCTTTCTTTGCATGATCTAGTCGGCTTTGAGTACTGTCTGCCTGCACCCCAACTCCTTTCTCTGTGTCTAGGCGGCCCTTGGTGGACGGAGGGCAAGTGACGCGGAAGCGGCAAGTAGCGCTTCTTCTTCCACCTCTCCCGTCATGCATCATGTTTGGGCCTCTCTCGGGCTCGTGGTCTGCGAGGATTTGGATATAGCGCGAGTGTGCCCTCGTACCGACGTTTGGAACGGACTCCATCCGGCCGCCGCGGCATTTGCTGCAGTTGCTGCGGCTGCGGACCGCAGTCGAAACACTCTTTCAACTCTCAACTGCAGCACACGAGGATAAGTAGAAATAGTCGACATCTCCGTGCATAAGGCTGCAACCGACATCACCATGTGGTTCTGGCTCCTGAACGCGCTGCTTCTGGTCGGAAGATCGTCAGGCCGTCTGCAAGAGCAATCAACATTCGCGAGCGACGCCGAACCCTTCAAGCTTTCTTCTGTCGGTGCCAACGAATACACCACACTCGCCCATCCGGCATTTCCTAAGCATACCGTCCGTATATCACGCCTGGAAGGCTTCTGCGACACCACCGTGAGGTGCGAGTCGCCCTTGTCGTCACAGAAACACTCACTCACCACCGAACCTCTTCAGGGCTTTCACGGGATACGTAGACGTCGAGTCGAGGCATTCCTTCTTCTGGTTTTTCGAAAGTCGAAGGGACCCTGATAACGATGATGTGGTGCTCTGGACGAACGGAGGTACGTGACAGTGATATGGTCTGCTTTGACTAAAGCTGACTTTGGTTGGATGTTAGGCCCCGTGAGTGATCAGATGCATAACTTTGAGGATGTTGATAAATGATCCCATAGGGCGCCTCGACAGCTATGGGCATGTTAATGGAGCTGGGTAAACGACTCACTCACATGCCTTGTACCATACTCATCTTGACGGTAGGGCCATGCAACGTCGTCGGAAACACTACAGTCTACAATCAGTATTCCTGGAACTCTCACGCCAACACAATCTTCCTGGATACGCCCGTAGGCACCGGCTTCTCTTACGCTGATCATGGCAACGAACCTGTGAGTATTGGCCCATAGTCGCAATAGCATCCTTTCTCACTCGATTCAAGAGCAGGACCGAAGATGCAGCCATAGACGTGGCAGTGTTCTTGGCTGTCCTTTCCGCAAGCTTCCCTCAGTTCCAAGGACGCAAGGTCCACCTTGCCGGAGAGTCGTATGCTGTACGCCGTCACTGGTACAAACAAGTCTTTGTAGATGATTGATAGATCTCATAGGGACGGCTGCTCCCGGTGTATGGGGCAGCCGTTGTCGATTACAATACTTATCTCAAGAGTCAGGGCTTGCAGTCAACTAACCTTGCCTCTGTCATGATTGGAAACGGATACACCGACCTCTACGCGTGAGTTGCTAATCGCATTGCTGATACTCGATTTCTTACGTTGATGACAGGTTCTACGCATTTCGCTATGATATCCAGTGCACGAATGCCTCAGGATTGCAACCGTTACACTCAATCAGGTGAGTTCTGAGATACTTAACACATAACGCAGCCCCATTCATCACCCCCTGCAGTACATGTGTGCGAATGAAGCAAGCGGCATGTGTCAATCACTCTTAGACCTACTTCTGGACTCATCACGTCTCAGACCAAGCCATGCCTCGACCGCATCCAAACCTGGTGCTACGACGTGCGCGATGCGATGAACTGTGACGCTGCTCGTAACTTCTGCATTACGGAATTGCTCGGGCCGCTAGTCGACACATACGTCAACTATCATGATCTCAGCAAGCGATGCGAAGAGAAGGGAATCACGTGCTACCCTGAAGACGAGTGCGTGTATTTCGTCGCCTTCCTCTTCTTCATCAGACGCTCACACACGGCAGACACATCACCACTCTCCTGAATTCCCCTCTTGTTCGGAAGATAATCCGGACGGATGAGCTCCCAGCGACCTTTGTCACATTGGACATGTCTGTTTTTGACCGCTTCGAAGTCTCTGGCGACAAACGGGAGTCGTCCACGGTATACCTCGCGGGATTGCTCGAACGAGGTGTACGCGTACTCATATATGCGGGAACGTACGACGCGGCGTGCTCGTGGCTGGATCAAGAGTATACTGCTCGGATCATTGATTGGTCCGGTCAGGATGCCTTCAGTGACCAGCCCTTACGTGAATGGGCAGTCGGTAACCATGATGCTGGGAAGACTCGCTCGTGGGGACCACTCACTTTCGCAACTTTGTACGGAGCTGGTCATCTGGTACGCAGTGATTCATTGCGCGTGGCCACCGCTGACTTGGAGCCAAGGTCCCCCATGACAAGCCGGTGGAGGCGCTTGAGATGATGAAGAGGTGGATCACCGAAGAGCCCCTCTAAGTAGAAGCGCGTGTTCTTGACTTTGGCCTTGTAATGCTCATCCTCTTTTTGCCTTTCGCTGCATAAGGGAGTTATAACATCCCGACGCCTCCATACAGGCGATGACATTGAGAGATTTCACGATTGGGCGCACTATCTAGAGATGGGCTCGGGCGCTGATGCAAATTCTGCTAAGACAAATGACGAGCCTACCGTGTCTCAGTTGTTCTCAGGTACCGCATCTGAGGCACCGAAATCAGGGGCAGAAGGAGCAGCATCCGCAAATCAGACGATCAGAGTTGGAAAGGCGAAAGCAAGTGGTATAGCAGCACGAAGTCAAAGTACATGTGATCCACCAAAGTTCAGAGCCTACGAAACAGTGACAGTCGAAG
>LCTX01001334.1:0-11902 GCA_002233555.1 Limonomyces culmigenus | reverse complement strand
CAATTTTGTCTGTCACTGTACATCATCTCTCCAACATTTTGACACTCTGCGGCGGCATCCATAGCAAGTTCGACATGCTAAATATGTGGCTGGAGGCAACCGGAAATGCAAACGAGGTGACTGCATTCACCAATGACATCAGCATTGCCGCGGAAACTTTTTGGTTGCTTTTGAAGTGCTTTTGGTGCTTTCCAGGTTCGAAATGCTGTTGCTTTTGAGGGTCTGCTTTGCAGTTCGAGCCTGAAAAGCATTTTTGCATCTGGGTGCCTTTCCGACCGGATTTGACTACTAGCACCAGGTACGTGAATAGATACATCTTGAGAGCAATCAGTGGGACAGAACGGCTGCATAAAATAATACTGGAGCCAGTACGCAAATGTAGCATTACCACTGGCGCATGGTGCGAATCAAATCACGGGTGTATAACAGTGAAATGAACCAATCTCAATCCCGCTCTCCGCGTCCGCCGCGACGGTCAGCCAGGTCGCGGCGGCCACAAGCCGGGTAGGCGTCGCGCGGGGAACGCAGCGCCTGCACACGCAGTCCGCAAGGAGCTTGAGACGCGTGTACTCTGTGAACGCATCTTCGAGCACACGTGGGCCCGCGGGGAGCGCAAGCGTTCACCTGTCCCCGCCGAAGGCATACAGCAACGGTAGAAGCGCGAAGCCGCGCTCGCGCTGCGCCTTGCGCCGGATGCCTGCAATCTCGGACTTGAGCTGCTCCACCTGTCCTCGTGGTGCTGCGAGTTATCAACGCGTTGCACCGATACAGAGTTTATGTGGCGCAGAGCGCGTCGACGATCCCACGCGGCCACAGCGCGAGCCTTTGCGAGCGGGATGTGTCCAGGTCTGTGTGTGTATGTGTCAGCGGGGAGTGAAAGAGATGAAGAAAGGCAGGACAGACCGAGGATGAGGGCACACAGGGCGTTGACGGCGGGCGTGGGCACGCTCAGGAGCTTGGCACGCAGCCTGGAAGGTGTCGAGGTGGGCGGGCAGGTACGAGACTGACGCAAGCGCCTGCCATGTCTACATAAGCGCATAAGCATGGTATTCAAGCGAGTTATGCACATGTAAGTAAGGACGCACTCGCTGTGGTGTTCGTTGCCGTGGATGGGTGCGTGCGGCCAGCCGACTCAAGCTCCGTGACCTTCCGTGATCCTGCGGTTTCACGCGCGCATAGCCGTCCCTACAGCACAATTGGCCCTGCTCAAGCAAGTGCTAGGCGGTAGACAGGCGGTAGACGAGCAGTTGGCGCGACATGGCGGGGCAACATGGCGGGGCAACATGGCGGGGCAACATGGCGGGGCGACATGGCGAGGAGACAGCGAACGCGGCCACATCACGTGCGACGGACTTCACTTGTCTCCGCACATCGTCGCTCTGTTGCGCGAACTGCACCTCGATGTCTACTTGCCCGCACACCAGGCTGTATCACGCCTTACGCATTCATGTAGTAGTGAGCTGCTTTGACACATCCTTCCGCTGCCTCACGCTGACACCGAGAGCTTCAGACGTGGCCTGCGCTGATAGCGACGACGTGACGAGACGACGACAGTTCGCCGCCCGCCTACCTCCTCCTCTGCCATCGCATCCAGCAAGTATCAAACTCCACCCATCTTCTCATAGTCACAGCTATTCGTCCGATCTCTAGCCTGCCCCTGCTGAACGGCTGCCGCGTCGAGCTTGGCTCAAGCTCGAGCCGCGATGCCGATTCCGCGGCCGCGGCCGCGCTCTCGCGCATGCCAACGACCGCGGTCGTCAAGGCCGTGGTGTACTGGTAGCGGGAGGTCGTGTACTGCGCTTGCGCTCTTGCCACCGACCGAGGACTCGCCGACGTCATACGTCTATGCCCGCAACCGAGGGCTCCCCCACTCGCCTTGCTCGTCCTAGGATGCTCGAGCAATGTCGGACTGTCCGTCCTGTCCATGGAATGCTCCCGCGTCGCTGCCGTGCCGACGTCGCCGCCTGTCTAGGCCTCGCGCGCGAGTTGTAATAGAGCTGTGAGCTCATATTCTTCTCTGTGCTGGCCGACACTGACCCCTCCGCAGACGCGAGGATGATGCATTCACAGTATGCCCCCGCCCATCCACTGGGATGTTTTCCCTCTTGCATCCGCGGAAAGCCGGACACGTCCGCAGGTTCAGATCTCGGAGCGCTTTCCACAAACACAGGATATGCCATTTAGCTCTTCCGCGCTCGTGAGTTACCTACGGCGTGTGTCTGCGCATGCACGAAATCAATTGTATCACCTCCATAAGTACCATAATAGCGCATGTGGCCGTCCCAACGGCATCGGACAAAAAGCATCTCGGAAAGCATTTTTTGCTTTTGAGCTGCTTCTCAAAAGCACTTTTTTGAGTCTGCTTTTCGAAAGCATCGGGATGCTTTGAACAGCGCCCAAAGCACGAAAAGCACTCAAAAAGTTTCCGCGGCAATGCTGATGATTTCGTTCCTCCTTTCCTCTCATCTACTTGTCAGTACAAGATATGTGTGGCCTTGGGTAGATTGCCGGGTACTTCCGATATCGTGGTCTTCCGGGACGCGTCTGAAACGGGTCTCCCGCTTCCCGATCCTCGCCTACTCACTCTTCATGCTGTGGGCGCAAAGGTTGCTCACATGTCTGGAGCTGCCCAAGCGATGGCTAGATTTGACCGGGAGGCAGAGGATATGTGCGTGCTCGCCGAGGATGGTGCATCTTTCCCACTCCTCTTCGAGCGACTTATACCCTTCGCGATTGCTGCCCAGCATTGATTATTGATTTCATGTTTGGGTACGATCTACGGCTCTTCATCTGCTCAGTGTCGAGTACGCGTGGAGCGATGGAGCAGCTGAAGAACGGAGCCATATTATGAAACATAGAAAAGGGCTCGAAGTGGCGGCTATACGCTAACATTGCCGCGCAGGGTCACGTGATATAATGAGCCCTTGAACTCTAACCAAGACGTCCACCACCTGCTCCTCCTCTTCTTCTCTGTCACCACCTTTGCCTGTTTCATGTCTGTCCACGGCGACTTCGAGGAGGGTACGCTACGCGCCAAGCTGAAGAAGAGCATGAGTTTTCCTTCCTGCCGCATGCCGCCCGAGGTCCTTGTCCAGGTCTTCACGTACATCCAGCACGGCTGCATGAAATATGACGAGCTCGTCCCGTGGGAGACGTTCGATTATGCTTGGACCAGAATCATGGGTGTGTGTCAGTACTTTCGAGATGTGGCCATGCATGCGCCTTCGTTGTGGATCTACATAGACTATGAGAGTCGCCCCCAGCACTGGACCGAATCATGTCTTGAACGCGCTCACAAAATGCCCCTCTCGATCTCAATACGCCAGGAGTACTTCGAACTCAGTACTAATCCCAGAGCTCGGGCTCTCAAGATTTCAAGCGTCAACTCATGGCAGAAACACGGCACTTGGATAATCTATCAATCACATGCGCAATCTCTTCCACTTCTCGACGAGTGCGAGCATTAGCAGCGCGGATATCAGACTCACCTAAGCTCTCATGCCTTGCAATTAGCTTCGGTAGTCGAGGCAACACTTGTTCACCTTTCCCTCTCCGCAGTGTCCCTGATTAGCCACCTGCCTCTGATGAATTCGATCCGCAGCCTCGAGCTGGCATACGTTGTCATACAAGCGTGCTCAGACTCTTTGACGGTGATCTTGAGCCAGACTCCTCGCATAGAGGACTTGTACATCCGGCATCTATGCTTCCGCTGTCTTGATATGCAGTTCGGTTACCCCCAGACTCCATTGCCACGTCTGCAGACCTTGTATGTCGAGGATACCGAAAGGTGTGCCGCGGTTTACGTGCTTTATCTCCCAACTCCGACGGTAGCTTTGGGCATCAATATAGTTGACCCCTCCGAGGGCATGTACCTCATGCCTCAACGCTGGCCCCTGATCATTCCCTCTATGCTCGCTCGCATCGTAGAGGCATGGGCTGCTTTTGCATGCTCCATCGGCCCATCAGCGCCCCGCGTCCTCCAGATCAACGACACCGAGAAGTTATCCATGCTGAAGATGAAGATCGGCTCTCGGCAATGTGCCCGGAGCTTTCGACTAGCCCCCGCAAGCTTTTTATTTATGCCTCTCTTCCCTGAAGCTCCAATCGAACTCGACATCTTGACGCATATTGACGTCTTGTACCTCGTCAGCTGCAGAGATAGTCCCCTTTTCGCAGACGTTACGGACGCAAGTGCATACATCCACCGTCTGCCCAATCTCCGGCGCTTGACCTTAAAAGGATTCTCTCACTCGGCGGATAAGACGTACCCACCAGAGATCGCAAGTTTGAAGACATGGATCCAGAGACGCGGTCGATCACTGGAGACTATTGAACTCATCAAACGTGACGCATCGATGCGGAATCTGTTTGCTGATCTGGAG
This sequence comes from Limonomyces culmigenus, assembly GCA_002233555.1. Classification (NCBI taxonomy): domain Eukaryota; kingdom Fungi; phylum Basidiomycota; class Agaricomycetes; order Corticiales; family Corticiaceae; genus Limonomyces; species Limonomyces culmigenus. The sequence continues at coordinate 7,520 of LCTX01001334.1, read as the reverse complement.
CACGAGGGTATCACGTTTCCACTCAACTGGCTCGACTCTTCGGTCCATGACCAGGTTTAGGAAGTTGTATCGGCTAAGTGAAATGTAGCTAGCGAGTGGCAGAGATCGGCTGCTTGGTACGTTTTGTGACATCGGGGGGCGACTTCATTTCCTAGCAGATGTATCTCAATCAATACAATTACATTGATTACCATTGTACACAGAAAAAATCACGACGTTGGTCACGACTGTGTCGACATGGTCGACGTCGTCAACGGCTTTGTAGAGCGTAGTCATAATAAGAGAGCGCAACACTGGAAAGACATGTACACCTGACAACCGGAGTATATAGGGCAGTAACACAGATAAGCACAAATTGCATCCAACTATAGGCTTCCTCACCAAAAGATAACTCAGCAAGGGAACGCATTTGCAAAATCTCAAAGTTCGCCGCGCTCAATCCGCTTCAGACACTGCTTGAGGCTCGATTGCCCCGCCCGGTCGCAGTTCTTCTCTAACCAAGCCTCCATGTCTGTCCGGAGCGCGCTGAGCTCGTCGCACAGCGGCATGCTCCCGTCCGCTTTCACGGCCTTGGGATTGAGCAGTGCGTCGAATAGGGCGGTCCAGAGCTCCGCTTGCCAGTACCGCTTGATCGGATTCGCGATCTTGTAGCGCCCGCCGGGCTGCTGTACGACCGCACCGGCGTCGATGTACTTGCCAAAGAGCATGCAGTACGCAATGCCCGCAAGCCCAAAGTAGTCCGCTTCGAACGTCCATGGCTGCCCAGCACGCTGCTCGGGGCAGTCACGCTCGTCTCCGGGCCAGTCGCCAACGAATGTCTGCTCAGGCACGAACAGGCGAGTATCCACAGCGCGCCCAAAGTCGATCAGTGACACGCCCTTGTGCATCCAGCCGCCGCTCCCGTCCGCCGCGTACTGCGCCGCCCACGCCGTGGTCCCACCCGGTACGACCTCGAGCCGCACGAGGCAGTTGTCGATCTTGAGGTCACCGTGGATGATGCCCACACGGTGAAGACCCTCGACTGCACGTAGGAGTTCCACCATGAAGAACATCGTCACGGCCTCGTCCATGGACTGGCCCGGGCGCGAGAGTCCAAGCGCTGCCGCCTTGTTCACGAGCTCGAGGAGTGTACCTTGCGCGCGAAGGTCGAGAACGAGGATACTCTCGTCTCGGAAAAGGAAGAGCTCGTGTGGTAAGATGATCGACGCCCGCAGGTGCGCTGGTAGGAGCTCGTGGACCTTCCGGATCATATGGAACTCCCACCGGCTGCGAGGACGCACGACTTTGAGCGCAACGTTATCCTCCGCTCCATCGTCGTCATCCGAGTCTTCGTCGCTGTCCGCGTCCGGTTTGACAGGCCCTCTGTCGAGTGCTGAGAAGACGGCGCCGAAGCCGCCTTCACCGAGCTTGCGTGACACGACGAACTTGTGGCCGTCGAGGACAAGAGTGAAGCGCGCGTGTGATTCGTTCCGCTTGGCAAACTTTTGCAGGCTGTCCAGATGGTTACCGTCGTCGTTCGCGAGGTCGTGGAACTGGGGGGCAGAGTGCAGGTCTTGTAAGGCAAAGTCCAGGATCTCCTTCTCGAATGGGTTGCAGGGATTCGGGATATCGATCTCGTCGCCGTCATCCACTGGCTCCTCTTCTGCGTGCTCTGGGATCCCCGGTGAATGCCCGAAGTCGTCCGCCAAACTCTTGCCTTGGGTCGGCCACAGTGTCGCAGCGATCCTTGGTGCCTCCTCGTTGGCTTCCTCGTCCTCTTCCCGAATCTCGGCTCCCGGCTTCCCCGCCATGTACAATGCGTACTGCTGACTCTCTCGTGCAGCCGCACGTCGGCTAGGCGTGTTCGCAACCGAGCGCGCCATGCTTGCGGTGAATTCGAGCGTGCGCTCGGCGATCGGCGTCATCAGATTCACTGCCCCAAAGCGGCCGATGTGCTGGCGGTGGTTTGGCATGGGGTCATCAGACTCCTCGATGGGCGTGCGTAAACCCTCCTCGGAAGGCGTGTGTACCTCGTCAAAAGGTGCCTCGGCCTCGTCACGGTCATCAGCAATCATGTGATCGAATCCACCAGCTGCTTCCGGCGTAGGGTGTTGAGCATGAGGACTGTGGTATGGCGAGGCCTCCTCTACCTCGGCCATCGCGCTGACATCGTCCTCACTATCGGCTGTTGAACCACCGTTGGTCACCTCTATGACTGGAGGTGCCATCGTGATCGGAGGGGAGACCGTGACCGACGCTGGAGGCGGAGGTGGGGGAGACGGGGATGCGATGGTCGGTTGAACGATTGGCACAGAAGAACGTGCACCGAAAACGAGTGGAGCTGGCTGCGGTGCCAGTAGAGGTGCCTGAGGAGCTAAAACCGGCGAAGGCTCACGGGCGATCGACGGCGGAGGAGGGGTAGGCACTGGTGTCGGAGCCGCGGTTGAGGTGGGAGTGAAACCCTGGCGGGCTGCACCTCCGCGTGTAGGCCGGAAGGGCACTCCAGGCGTCTTGGGCTTGAACACGGAGCTTGCTGGAGGGCGAAACACAGACCCGGCTGGCGCTGGGACCGGCGCGGACGACGAGGCGGTTGTGGTTGCTGACGCTGACACACTTCGGCTGCGGTCCTCGACACTTCGGCTTCGGTCCTCAGCTGGGCCCGCACTTGATGTGGTACGTGCGCGTGGGGTGAAGATAGAGCGCGAGAGGGCGGAGCTGGATGTCAAATCGCCGTTGAGGGAGCCAGTGCTGCGCGTTGTATGCTGGAACCCGCCTGTATACTCGCCCGTGGAGTTGGAGGGTGTGCGTGCGGGGAAGAGCGCTGGCCGTTTGTCATCCTCGTCTGAGTCGATATCCTCGACAATGGGTGGCGAGGGATCATTGCCGTCACCATCGGCTGGTGGGACTGGTGTGTGGCCTAAGGATGGTGCCGAGGCCGAGGACGTGATTGGTGCTGACACCGGACCTGGGGTCACGAACCCAAACGGAGTTCGGGGCAGCTGGCCGTTGGACGACTGTGACTGAGCAAGACGTTAGAGTGTGGGATAGCACTGTGGAGGTCATGGACAAACCCTTCCGAACGGAGTCTTCATATCTGGTTCGACTGGCGGACCCATTGGGGCAGTGTGCTCATCCACGAACGGACGGAAGGCTGTGGGATCGAGTCAGTAGACGAGAGTGTTAGGCCAATGAGATGCGTACCTGGCTCCTCAGCGGGTGGTAGACCGTCATCATCTGCATCTGTGAACGGAACAAACGCTGCGACATGATCAGAAGAGGCGTGCCAGTGATGGAGGGATCGTACCTGGAGTTGATGAAGGTACAGCAGGCGGATCTTCGGAACCAGTATGGTCAACAAACGGCTGGAATGCTGGGCTGTTTGCTTGAGCGCGATTTGCCAGCGGCATGTCTTCCGTGTCGTCCACGAAGGGCGTGAAGGTGGCAGCAGCGGGAGCCGGCGCCGCTCGTTCGTCATCTGACTTGTGGATGAAGGGGTTGCTGGAGGCTGCTAAGATGTGAGTTGAGTGCTACCAATCCACGAACCCTCTGCTCACATGAAGCGAGTGCTGGTCTTGAAGGGACAACACTCGGCGTCTTCGGGCGAGACTCTTCTGTTGTCTCGTCTTGGAACGGTTGAAAGCCTGCGCCTCCACCAGTCAATGCTGCCAGCGATGTCATCGCACCGACGGGCTTGACAAGCGAGTCGAGCTCAATCCGCTTCACGGGTGCGTACTTGCTGCCTGGAAGAGCACCTGATCGCATAGTCTTCTCCGGGCTGTTCATCATCCCATACACGTCCGCCAGGCTCTCCTTCGTGTTGATCGTCATGGTTGGCTCAACCATCTCGGGACCGAAGCCCAAGCCCATGCCGCCCATCCGGCGCAGGACTGTCGTCCGACTTGCAGCGCTGCCCAAGCCACCATCGAAGTTGACTGGCTGCTGTTGACCCTTCGGGGATGGTGGTCCGGAAGCGGTACTGGCGAAGGATGCGTCTTCCTCGTGCGTGGTCGCCGTTTCTGCGAATTTGACACCGGCAGCCTTGGGCGCAGGCGCAGGTGCCAGGACTCTGGACGGGTACACATACTCCCATGGCTCTGGTGCAGGCCACTTCTTGTCAAGTAGACCCTGGTCGCGCGCCCGCACTTCATCGAAGCTGTACTCTTTCCCCTCCGCCGTGAAGATCAAGGGGAGGTTCAGCATGAGTTTCTCGCGGCGCTTCCCAGGTGCAGTAGGAGCGCCGCCGGAGCGGACGTACTGGCGCATGGTCGAGAGGCGCTTGTACGCCTGCTTCTCCTCTGCGGTCGCGGTCGGCGGCAGTGGCAGGAAGGTGTCGGACGCCGAAGAATTGAGGGACCTCGAGCCGGAGGGAGCAGAAGGGACGGAAAGAGCGGGTGGAGCATTGGTGGGGGGTGCAGGAGTGGGCGCAGGAGCGGGGACAGAGCCAGATGCGGCAGTAGTGGCAGCCGCGGGAGTCTTAGCAAGTAGCTTGGCCAGTCCATCTTCTAACGCTTTCAGCGGCCGCACTTTCTTCCGGATGCCAGCCTTGTAGACTGCCTCTGCCTTGGCCAGACTATCGGCCCGTGCGTCAGCGTCTGGCATGCCTCGACAGCGCGCGTACTCACTCGCCTGTGCGCTCGAGGAACAGCGCGTAGTCCACGAACAGCCTTGCATGGTCCGTTCCAATCTTCCGCTTCAGACAGAACGCGTACACGGCGCCGGGGCGGTTCACGCGCGTGGCGTACCAGAGCCAGATGTCGAGGAAGCGCGGGTCGTTGTAGTAGAACGCGTCCTCTTTGAACTTGTCGGTGACCTCCTTGAGCGTCTCAAAGAGAAGCTGCTTCTCGTTCGGCGCGTGCTGGATCAGCCATTGCACGTATGTGTGGTAGGCGTGGATTTGGTCGGCAGACGGATCGGCCCGCGCCGTAACCACGCCCTCCTCCGCCTGCTTGCGCGTCTCCGCGAGCGAGAGCGACATGCGTCCGATGGTGAGTCAAGGAGACTTTGCGCAGAGCCGTTGGCTCAAACCCTTGCCACCGAACGGCCAGAACGAGGCAGAGGACGATCAATCACAAGAGGGATGCAGATCACATGACCGTGAAGCACGACTCAATAGCGTTGCCGGCAAGCTAACCGGATTAAGCTAAACCGATCACGCGGACGGCTTGCGTGATCTCAAGCCCAGCCGCCCGGCTGGCTCTAAAAGCTCGAGCCGGCTTGGAAACCACATGACAACCTCTACGCAACGAACGAGAACACTCTCCGGCGTGCCCTCTATGGCACTCGACCTCCCCAGAGCTTTTTGGACAGTACCAGTATTAAGCCTCAGCCGGGCGGATGGTGGAGCTTCATGGAGGGGATGCTCAACTCAATTTAAGCAGCATGTAGCTTCAGTTTCTAGCATCAAAGCTGGCTGCTACCAAGACGCTGCTGCCTGCGCTGGCAATGCCCGCGCATTTGTACCAGGCGTCGGGCGGCCTCTCGAACCAGACGCTTGCGTCGAGCGCGAGCGGGCACGTAAACTCGCCTGTGTTCCGACTGTCTGCTCTCCCACCGCACTCCTGCCGTGACCGTCGAGCGTGGCGGGTAAAGAGCGCAGCGAGCCCGGCTCGCCCGCACTCTTCGAGGAGGGCTACGCGAACCTTTCCCGCTTCGCGAACCTGTTCGAGCCCTTGCGGTCTGACGTCCAGGACGACGGGGACGACTCGCCGTCACACGAGCGCCCGCCGCCGCTGCCGTTCCCGCCATTACTTCCACCCATGCCGTACACGGCGCCCCTGCCCCGGACGGCGCCGATGCGGCGCGCACCGAGGCGGAGATGGCCGAGAGCGCTTGAGCAGCTCCGGCCCAGCTGAGCGCGGAACTCGCCGCGCTCCGCCGCTCCCGCGTGCACACGCTCGTCACCGCCGCGAGCACAAGTTCCCCAGCGCCGAGTTTGCGGGCCTCCAGCTCACGTCCGCACTCCCGCTGCGCATCGTGCGGCATGACAGCGTGGTGCCGAGCACGGCCGAGCAATGCGCGGCTGGCACTCTAACTCATTGCGGAGCCGGCAGATCATGTAAGAATGATCGATAGATAGTCAACGCCAACGCTTGAGTAGAGAGCGAGCAACGGAAGAGTGATTGGGACCAGAATCGATGTGTGTCTTAATGCCAGTGACACGCAGCCCTAGAGGCGAGCGTCCAGCACGAGTGATCTTTGAGCGGCAAACACTCGTCAGTATGTAAGCAGCTGCAACAGAAGCACCACACATCGAATCGATACACACGATTTGCTTAACATACCATGAACCAGCGAGGCCACCGTGCAATCACAAGCCATCTCCAGAGCTCTGGGGCCAGAGCTGCAATACCCAGCATGGGTTTGCTACCCAGCAAGCCCTCAGAACCTCAGGCATAGTCCATACACACACGAACAGTCCAGGAGGAGGAAGACGGAATCAAGAGCGAAGGGTCGTTAGGTGGGTTGCCAAGGTGTGATCGGCTTGACAGCCGGCTCCGGGCTTGACTTGGTTAAACTCGACGAGCTAAACCGTCACGCAAGCTGCGAAACGTGACCGGCTGGCTTGCTTGGCTCGAGCCGGCTTGGGCTTGCCGGCAACGCTACGACTCAAAGGTCGCGCCCTCTCTCTCAGGCTCTATACTGGACATGACTACAGCCGTGGACCAGCAAGAACTGCATTAACAAACAAGCGAATTTATGGTACTTGTATCCGTATCGCTCATGCCGGGAGCTCGAACTTCTGCCCCTGCAGGACCCTGTGAACAGCACCGTTGTCAGAGAGACCAGTCTCAAACACAGAATGGGTGCGTACCTGGTGAAATATACATAGAAGAAGTCGAGGTAGAGGCCCGTCTGCACAATTCCGGCTGTGACTGCGATGGGGTCGACGGAGCCATCCGAGAGGTACCTGCCGAATGCCATAAATAACCCATCACCACGAGGGCTAAGCGAGCAGTGCGCTTACCGGTAAATCCAGTTCGGGATGTACAGAGCACGGTAGGCACCGAGCGCGGCGAGGTAGTGGGTGTCGATCGTGTCTGCCTCACCCGTGCGCTGGAGCATGAACAACTGCGGGAGGATGGCGACCGCCTCGAGGAAGATGGAGAAGGACCAGAGGATCTCCATCGGCGAGAAGCGGTAGTTGAAGATCAGACCGCACAGAATGCTGGGTCCGACGAGGTACTCGATCTTGAACGTGTCAATGCCGGGGTCATTTGTGGGGCTTGACACGCGGTCAACTGCGGGAACATGTGCAAGGCAGGTGCAGCGACGAACCGGAACTTGGTCTTCATGAGGTAGATGGTGTAGCTGCTGGCTCCGACGAAGAAGAGCTTCATGAGGGAGTTGTAGACCGAGACAAAGTTGTAGGGCAGGTCGATATAGCGCGTCACGAACACGGCCACATACAGCGCCTGAGTCTTGAACGAAATACCTAGGTTTGGATGTGAGTTTGGTCAAGCATCCACAGCCAGCACGAACGCACCTCGGCAAGACTTTGTCAAGTTCATCCTGTGCAGTAGGATCAGAATTGACGCAAGGTG
>LCTX01001328.1:9758-44933 GCA_002233555.1 Limonomyces culmigenus | reverse complement strand
GGGTGGGCGAGCTCGTACTCGCCAGGATTTCACCCCGGATGCAATGTGCACAATCGAAGAGAAAAAGGGAACGGCGGGTGGGACAAAATAATGAAGAAACACGAAAAGCAGTATAAGAAATGCGATGTAATGAGGTAGAGCGTGCTCGACGAGCTGAGCGATGACGAGCACGGAGGAAAAGTATCTCCAAACGTCCCCCTCAATCCCGTCCATCCAGACCAGATAAACGTAGCATAATCGCCGTCCTATTACAAGCAATAAATTCCAAGCACAGGCTGACATTCACAATAATCGAGGGGGGTAAATGGGGGTGTGGTGTGGATGGACGCCCGGATGTGGGCGGGGAAGCGCTAGGGTGGGGAGAACAACAAAAGCCAAGAACGCGCGGGGAGAGACAACTATACACAGAAAAGTAGGACCCGCTCAGAGTGCAAAGTAGTTCGCGATCGGCAGGAGCGTGCTGTGTGTGGCGTCAGCTTCTTCCGGCCCAAACAGAGTTCACGAAATACACTCACGCGGCGCCAAAGCCGACGGCGAGCGCGAGGCCGCCCCAGAGCGCCGAGCGCTGCGCGGGGCGGAGGCCCTCGAGCGCGCCCGCGCGCGTGCGCGAGTTGGCGACGAGCGCGCGCTCCTCCTTCGCAGGCCCGCCGGGCGCCTTGAAGTCGAAGCTGTACGTCTCCTCGTCCGCGGGGCCCTTGCGCTTAGAAATATTAGGGGTACCCGGCTCGGGCTCGTCGCTCGCGACCTTGGCCATCGCGGCCTCTGCTGCGCCGACGGTCCTGTCTCGCGCCTCCTTCAGCCCCGCGATGAGCGCGCGCTGGTCCGCGACGTCCTCAGCGTAGCTGGGCCGGACCGCCTCCTCCGCCGCGTCCTCCTCCGCCTTGGTGTCGTCCGCGGGCGCCGCGAAGGACATGGGCTTCTTGCGCGGGCTCCGCGCCACCGCGGGCTTGCTCTCCGGCTTGGCGGACACGGAGCGCTGGCGCGTCGAGCGCCGCACGGGCGTCGGCGCGGGCGACGGCGACTTGACCTTGCGCGCGGGCGTCGGCGCGGGGGACGCGGCCTCCTTCCGGACGCGCTTCGTCGGCGGGGGGCCCGCGGGCGTCGCGGACGGCGCGAACACCGGTGCGGCGGCGGCGCGGGGCGTGATGGGCACGGGCGGTAGCTGCGGCGGCGGCACACGGGCGGCGACCTTTGCGGGCGTGGGCTCGCCGGGCTGGGCCTGGAGGAGCGCGTGGAGGACGCCGCCGAGGCCGTACGCGTCCGCGAGCATCTGCGCGACTTGTGGCTCGGCCCAGCGGCCGGAGAAGCGGACGCGGTCCTCGTCGCGGCCGCCGTTCGCGCCGGTGAGGTCGAAGTTGTGGGCGACCCAGCCGATCTCGTCCTTCTCCGCCTGCTCGCTCGCCGTCGGGAACGCGGCACGGAAGAGGGTGGTGATCGAGATGGCGCCCGTGTCGAAGCGGCGGAGGATGAAGGCGTGCCCGTTGTCCGGCGTCAGGATCTTGATGCGGCCGACCTTGGGGGGCGTCAGTGCTGTGCGCATACACGCTTGCGGAGGATACTCACGAGCACCTCCTTCGGAGGCCGCGAGATCTTCTGGAACTTGACCGGGGGGATCGACCCCGGCGGCACTGGAACGCGCGAGCCGAGTCAGTTGCTATTACTGCACATTCGCTACTCTACTCACTCTCTTTGATCTTCGGGTTGAAGCAGGCCGTCGGGAGCGGCGGGCGCGGCGTGTTCGTCATGGTCGTGCTAGGCTGTCGTGCGGTCCGATGAGGCGGTGCGGGTTGGGCGGACGCGGGGAAAGGTCAAACGAGCAGGCGAGGCGCGCGCAGGGGTCTCAAACGCGTCAGAGACGCGCTTCTCTGCCGAAAGACCCGCACGCCAAACACACCACAACATCTCCGTTGACCCGCACGCACGTGACCGTCCCGAAACGCGCAGCATGCATCATAAATAGCAACACGAGAACACGACGAGCGAAACGAGCGAGAGAGAGAGCGTCCGTGGTGCTGCAGCGCTGTTCGAGCCGGGGATCCGTCCGAGTGGGACCGACGGCACCGGGCTGCGCGAGAGGCTCGTGTGCGTCCCCGCCGCGTCGGTGACGGTGATGGCGACGCCGGCCTGGACGGCCGAGATCCCGTACGCGTTCGCGCGGAGCGTGCCCGACGCCTCGAGCAGCGGCACGTACGTGCTCGCGCCGAGGTCCGAGGCCACGACCGCACCCGGCGTCGGCGCGAAGCTCGCGTTGAACACCCACGCCGGCGCGCTCGGCGTCGGCGTCGGGAGGAAGAAGTTCGGGAGCGTCGTCGCGACCGTCGTGGGCGGGATGGCGGACGCGCTCGCGAGCGCGTACAGCCCCAGCATCGGCGGCTCCTTGCCGTCGATGCCGAAGCTCCAGATGGAGTAGACCGTGCGCAGGAACGCCTGGCCGATCGACCAGTCGATGCCGTCGCCTGTGGGCAGGCGCGCCCGCGGCCACGAGAGGCACATGTTCGGGTTGCCCGCTGCAGGGCCAATAAAGTAGTCTGCCGGTTGCAGTGTAAAGTTGTTTTTCCTAGTGAGAGATGAGTGGACGAGCTGGAGTTCCCAATGACTATTCCGTACCCAAAAGTGAGCGACATGTTCATGGACGTCGAGCAAGGGATCGCCCACTGGCCAACTAGCAGCCATGTCAGCGCCCGTCGCCTGAACACAGCCCGCTCCACCCACTAGTAGCATCGATGATCCGCGAGCCCGGGATCAGCGCATACATCCTACTAACATCCTGATACGGCCCCAGTATGCCCGTCTGCCCTCTACACCTCCCATCAGCGCCCCTCCTCCCCCCGTCCTCTCGCACTCACACATCAAATAGCGCAATCGACTGATTGCCCGTCCACCTCCCATACGTCGGCGCCGGCTCGAGCCGCGTCCCATTAACACCAAGCGCATCGAGCGCGAGCGCCCAGTGCAGGTACCCCGACGCGTTCCTGCGGACCTCGCCGTCGAACGGCGGGAACGCCCAGACGGCGTGCCAGCTCACCGCGCTCGCGTTCGCGAGCACGCCGCCGTCGACGGCGCCAAGCGCGAGCGTGCCGTCGTCGCCGCGCGTGAGCGAGAGCCCGAAGAGCGGGTACGCGAGCCGCCCGCGCTGCGCCAGCGTCGCGAAGAACGGCACGCCTGTCCCTGATCAGCGAGCGAGCGCGCATGCGAGCGAGGCGGGCGAGGCTGTACCGGAGGCAAGCGTCTGCGCGATCGTAGACAGCCGCGGGAACGACATCCCCAGCACGCCGGAGATCTCGGACTTGAAGCTGATGTTCGCGGTCTGCACGAGCCCGATCGCCTGGCCGGGCGCGGACACATTGCCGAGCGCGAGCGTCTCCGTCGCGACGAACCCGTCCGCGCCTGCACCCATCAGCACCCTTATCACGCTTACAAGGCACAAAACGCACGCGTGCCGTCGGCAAAGGAGACGTTGAAGGCGGTGCCGTTGCCCGCGACCGCGCCGAACGTGGGGCTGTCGTACGCGAGCGGGTAGCGCGGGACCTGCGCGCAGCTCTTGCTCGCGCACGCCGTGCTCATTATGAACGTGTCTGTACATCCCCAGTCAGCTCCGCCGCCCGGCCCCTCACACGCGAAGGCGCACGTACCCGCAGAGCCCGTGTCGAGCGCGAGGCGAAAGGAGATGTTGCCGGCCTGCGCGACGACGTAGTACGATCTAACGCACGCCCATCAGCGTCGACGCACGGAGACGGGGGCGCAAACGCACTGCGCGTCGGCGGACAGGCCGACGGGGACGATGGCCGTCCCGACGCTCGGCCCCGGCGCGGTCCCGTTCGCGCCGAGGATGTACAGATCCCGGACGCTGCGCAGTGCACGCGCGCCCGCCACGAGCGTGAGCAGGTGCAGCGGCAGCATCGTCGGCCCGCGGCGGAAGAGTGAGTTGGAAGGGGCGGTGGAGGCGGAGAGAGAGCGCCGGGGTTGCGTCGAGAACAAGCCCAGCCAGCGTCTGATCCGCGCGGGTGCTGGTCCGAGCCCTTCGGACCAAGTCTATTTCCAACCCGGGGTATGTATGTGGTTTTAAATACTGTAGCATTACATCCAATGAGACGGAACAACACGGGCGGCGCGGCGGGACAAGTACATAGCAATGGAATGGGAGCCTACAGCCATGCAACCAAGAAAGGGGAGAGAGCACGGTCATCGCTTGGCGAAGATCTTCTGCAGGAGCGCAAGGACCTTGGGCACGTTCAGCTGCACGTACTCGAGGTCGAGCAGGTGCTTGTTGTCCTTTTGCTGCGAGGGACGGTCAGCCTGGCATACTCATGAAAAGGGGCGGAACCGAAACGAACCTTTTCCAGCAAGTCGTCGATCTTCAAGTCCATCTCGAGGATGGCCTTGTCCCGGCCCTTGTAGTGCAGCGCGATGATGTACGTCCCCGGTGTGGGCGACGTGATGTTGAAGTAGATGTTCGGACGCCTGAGCTCAGTGAGTCAAACGGCACACACTTGCATGTCGCGAGACCGACCTGTTGTCCGGCACATTGCTCTCGACAATGATGCCCTCCTTCTCGAGCTGCGCGTGCGTGAAGCGGTACGGGCCGAGGACGATCGGCTTGGCCGCCTTCTTCTCCTTGCCGCCGACGGCGACGACGCCGACGCCTGCGCTCCCGCCCTTGTCCTTGTTCGCGTTCATGCGGACGTTCTGGAGGTACGCCTTGTACTGCTCGAGCTGGCCGCGCAGGTAGTTGTTGTGGTCGCCGATGGTCTTGTACACGGCCTCGAGGCTCTGCATCTCCTCCACGACCTTCTCGCGCAGGCTGCCGAGGTGGACGAGCTCGCCCGCGATCTCGTCCTGCATGAGCCGGTAGCCGTCCGCGCGGTCGACGACGTGAAGCTCCTCGAGCTCACGCAGCATCTCCTTGACCTTGATCCCGCGCCGGACGAGCACGCTGTCCTTGGTCGTCGCCGCGCGCTCCGCGATCCCCGACAGGTTGAACGGCGCGGGCCCAGCCCGGTCCGGCATCGAGCGGATGATCTGCACGAAGATCGACTTCGTCTCCATGTACAGCATGTCCGCGTTCGACACCGAGTCCATGAACGCCGTCTGCAGGTCCTGGATCGGCGTCTCCCAGCGGCTGAACAAGTCCAGCTCGATCGCCCGGTTCTCCTTCCGCGGGACCTGCGCAGGCGCGGGCCCGAGCTCGTCCAGCAGCACACGCAGGTGCTGCTTGTCGTTAGGGGCCTACACAACATGGTTAGCCGGCGTCGACTCGTGTGGACCAGCGCTCTTACAAGGGTGTCGATGTGTTGCGTAAGAAGCGAATGTGTGTTGTACAGCTCGTTCAGTGTGATGTTGATCGCCACGTCCTTCTTCGACAGGGCCATGTACTGGTCCATCTGCACAATACTCATCAGCTCGTGCTGCCCAACAAAGAATGACTCGACCAACCTCCAAAGTCTCGAAGAAGTCACCAACTTCACACAGATCGTTTAGGAACTGCTCGATCCGGGGCTTGTTGCCCTCGACGAACGGGTGCAGCGTCCGCATGTACTCCTCCTTCGCATACAGCGGCTTGTTCGCGAGGTTCTGCAGCATCTTCGCGATCTGTGTGTGGTGTCAGAAGACGGGACACAGTACAATCAAGAATGGGCAACGAACCAAAGTCAATGTTCGGCGCGGGTGCTTGGATGGCACACCCTCGACGAGCATGTACGCTTGCGGGGTGACGATGGCTGGGTTGATGAAGCGGAGGAAGAAGAACCCGCCGATGAGCGAGCAGATCGCGCCGTCGCTCGCGTCCGGGTACTTGCGCTATTCACCCACAGAGTCAGATGCAGTACACGAGTTCTCGAAGGGGAAGACCAGCCTTGGTGAGACTGCGAATCTGCTTGCAGATCCACCGGATACCGTACGGTACGCTCTCGAGTGTGTCGATGATGGTCGAGAGGAAGCTGTTGGCGATCTCCATGAGGACGCTAAGCCGGGGTGCGATGATGCCCTGCACGTCGCTGTTGGCGGCGGCGGCGTCGGCACCCACACCTCGGGGGAGGTCTACGGGCAAGGAGCCGGTCTCCTCCTCAATCTGCGTGATCATCTGTTCGTAGACCTGAAAGGGGAGTGCATGTCAGCAGGCTGGTCCACAAAGACTGCCATGGTATGCTTTACTTTCACCGGGTTGATCTCCAAGTTCAGGTCCTTGTGCTCGATCAGGCTGTTGATGCGTTCGGCGAGGACGCCCTTCAGGTAGCTCTGGCCGGGCCCACGGCGGGTATAGGTCGTCATCATGCGCGACACGGGCGTGTTCGCGCGGAGGAGCGTGCCGAGCTCGGTCGCGGTCTCGAACTGGGCGGAGAGCACAGACTGGAACATGGTGAGGAGGAGGTGCTCCTCCCGGCTCTCATACTGGTTCCCGTACAGCGTGAACATGACCGTCTGCAGCAGCGTGTCGATCTCGGACAGGCTCACGAGCCGGCACAGCGCCGCGATGTGCCGCGGCTCGGACTGCAAGAGGAAGAAGAGGTTCGAGTACTGCTGCATCCGCCGCTCGTCCGGGTAGTGCCCGTCCGACGGGTCCACCTCCTCGAGGTGCTTCTCGAACTCGTTTTGCTGCGTGAGGCGCGCCCGTCAGCACGGCGGAACAGAGGGGGATACGGGGGCAGACGGACCTCGTCCATGTCCATGCGGTTCCGGATGAGCAGCGCGATGCGGATGTCGAGGTAGCGGACGTCGCGCTCGAGCACAAAGTTCTTCTTCGACTGGGCGGAGATGCGCGCCTTGAGGTCCCGCAGGCGTTTCTGCGCTGTGGGGCGTGTGAGTCAGTATCCTTACGTCAAGCCGGCAACCCCGGACTCACCCCGGCCGAGATCGTCCTCGACCTCGACGTCCTGCTCGGCGGCCATGCTGAACAGCGCGGTCACGCTGTACCGGTTCGTGTTGCGGTTGGTCATCCGCTTGGCGGACATGCTGCCGGGCGACGTCCCGAGGTCGGTGTTGTACGACATGGCAGGAAGGAGAGTGGGGATCTGGAGGTACGGCGCAGAGGCGGAGGTGGACTACGGCCGCAGGCGCAAGGTGGGGCGCTGGCGGGCGGTGTGGATACAACTAGCGGTGGTGTGGCTGCAAGTGAGGCGATCTCGGAGCGGAACCAGCGCTGATCTGAAGGGTGGACGCGCGGTTACAGGCCAGAGCGGGATGAGATCGACAACGCCAATGGAAAGAGGCGGGGGGAGGGCCGCAGGCGCAAGGGCGACGAGCGCAGGAGGGAGAGAAGGAAGAGGAAGCCGTTGCCGCCGCTGCAGTCCTCATTGTGTTTGACAAGGCCGCCGACATCACTATCTGCTGTGGCATATTACATCACTACATCTGCTCCACCCATTGATCGCGCACAACACTGAGACTGACTGCCCTATGTGAGACGACACGACAGGCAGGCTGATTATTGTCCCCCCAATCACATAGCAACCTTCGTCTTCTTCTTCTTCGTCTTGTCTGGCTTCGTCATGATCGCCTCGACGTCCACCGCTTCCCAGTCATCAGAGCCGGGAGGAGGCAGTCTGATGGGGTTCGTCCGCGGGGGCGCCGGTAACGAGGGCATCTTCCGAGGTGGACTGGAGAGTTGTGTCTCTGGCTCAGCTTCGACGGGCCTGTGGCTGACAGGACCAGGAGGTGACGGAGTTGCGACGGGAGATGCCTCCTCAACCGGTTCCGGTGTTGCCTCGATCGCCTTGGATGCACTGACAGGAGTCGTCATGAGTATCATAGCGCGATATGAACGGATTCCGTTCATCTCACCTTTCTGTGCGCCGTCGTTCTTGAGCCCAGTCCGAGCATTCTTGCTTGAACTTGGCAATGATATCAGCAAGGCCGTTGTAGAACTGCTTAGCATGTTAGCGAGATGATCACACAGAGTAGCATTGGGCCGACCTGATGCCCCTCTACCAGATGGGATGTGAGCTCCTTGTACTTGTTGTACGCCACGTCAAGGCTTTGCAGGGCAATCTGCCTTTGATGTACTCGGGTGTCATCCTCTCTTGACTGCAAGAACGCTGCATGGTGTTTCTGTGAGGAGCTCAGCGCTAATCTTTTAGCTCTTACTAAACAACTCACGGTCAGATCCTGGAGGATCGTCCTCTGCTGCGTCACTCCACGCTCAACATCCCGCTCAAACTTGCCGAACTTGCGCAGCTCGTCCTCCATCGTGTCCTCGAACATCGCAGGCGCAACCTCCGTCCAGCGGGCGACGCCGGCGGCCTCGCGTGCGATGCGGGGCCGAATATCGTCCGCGTCCGCCAGCTGCTCCGCGCGGCGCGCAGTGTCCGCACGCTCACGCTGCACATCATCGAGCGCCTCGAGCAGACGCCGGAGCGCGCGCGCCTGCGTCTTCGTCTCGCGGTTCACGGAGGTCGTGGACCCAGTGATCGACGGGACGGAAGCTTCGATGACCGCCTGGGAAGTGATGTCAGTCGGAGGTGTTTCATGTGGGGAGGAGGAGGGAGCGCACCTCGTCTTGGGCGAGGTCGATGATCCTCTCCTCCCATTCATCCCAGGTCGCCATGGTGAGCGAGTCGCTCTCCGCCGCGTCGCCGACGACGCGTTTGTACCGTTCGTACTTGGAAACCAGTGGCTGGTGCGAGGTGTCGCCCTCGGAGACCTCGTCGTCGATGATGTCCATGGTCTAGGATCGCCAGTCAGGATGAGCCTTGACTCTGCTTTTGCGAGTGGGCTACTTCACCTCTTCCAGGAGCGAGCTGACATGCTGAGAAAGCGTCTTGACGTCCGCCAGCATGGCCTCTACGCGACGAGGGCCGTCTTCTAAACGCACTTCTTCCGCTTTCTTGAGTAGGCTTGGCGGGAGACCGATAGGCTTGTCTAGCGCGTCAAGAGCCGCTGGCAGGTGAAGGGATTGGAGAGTTCTGGTAAATCGATCGGAACGAGCCCTTTCACTCGTGTGACATGATCGACCCACCCTGAAGCTTCAAGGTCGAGGTCGTGTGCAGGCACGAGCACATGTTCGTCAATCCAATTTTTCCTTCGATCGGCATAAATGTCTGTGCAAGAAGCTTGGATCAGCTAGCGTCTCCAGTAAAGCTCGAGCGACCCAACTGATAGCTTCTCGAGCACCCCACGAGAGCAGCTCCTCGAATATAACCCCCTCGTTCGCCTTGGCAAGGACAGCCTGCGGATCGAGGAGGCCAGGTGGCGGCACGCTCTTGACCATCGAGACGGGCGCGATCGCATCGAGCGTGGACGCTGAAGGTACATCTTGGTGATAGATGAGGTCATTGTCGCGCTCTGCGCGGGCGATGTTCTTCTCGAGCGTGTCGAGGAAGCCGCGTGCATCCTGTAGCACAGGCGCAGCGACACCCCCGCGGCGGCCAGCATCGACTGCCCTCGCGGCTGTGCTCCTGGCCTGCGCCAGACGAGCGAGCTCTTGGCCGTATCTGCCCGAGTCGAGGTCATCCATACTCTTGCGGAACTGGGCGACGGCCTCGAAGTGCAGATGTTTTGCTTCGAGGTGGGGTAGCCAGCTCTGGTACACTTCATTAGCATCCAACCTCCGCCTGAAAGTGATCTCGACAGACGGATGGAAATACGCGTTTGCTGCCCGGAGGGGCGCCACGAAGGAGCTGGGCTGACTCGTCATACAACAAAGACGTCTGCCCGGATGTCAGTGGCGAGAAAAGCGACGCAGGAGAATGTCTGACCTTCATCGCCAGTTTTGCAATCACGCCGTTCTTCATGTTGTCTGTCAACTGCCGAGTGAGCTACCGTTGAGCGATCAACAAGAGCAGACGTACCCAGCACAGCCCGCTGCCACACACACTCCTGAGCCTGAGCAAGCATCAACAGCTCCATGCTCTTGAGAGTGTTTTCCGTGAGATCTACTGGTATCGACTGCCCATGCTCCAGGGCGTGCTTGAACTTGGGGAGGACGGAAGAAACCAGGAAGTCCAGCACGCCGGCCGCATTCTGCGCAGAGTTCAGTTCGACTTTCGTTGTTCATAAAGTCTCGGGTGAGCTCACCTGAGCAAAGTTGAGAGCCCGCTTGAGACCGTCGGAGCTCGATCGGTCCTCGTTCGCGGCGAGTTGCGAGTACAGAGCGGCGAGATTGAACACGACGGATGCCCGCTCGAAGAACAAATTCGGCATCGCTTGTGTGGGCGATCCAGGAAATGCACATCCATAAGTGACTTCGAGTCCAACCTGGTAGGATGTAGGTAACGCAGACACGGCAGACGAGGTTCAGGGAAGAAATACATTGGGTGACAGCTTGGTGAGCGCGAAGATGAGTTGAGCATTGTATCTACGCGAAGGGATGAGAGAACGCTCTGACCGTTCAGGAGCACGGACAGCACCGCAGTAAGACGTCCACCTGGGACAGGTGCAAGGGCTGCACGGCCGCCGCCTCTGACCTCAGCGTCGCCCAGTGGGCGATGTCCCACTTGAACGCATCGGGGTGCGCGTCTGTGTCGGTGTTCCGGATGTGGTGATACAGTGCCTGTCTGATGTCGAGTTCCCCGGCCTTCTTGAAGGGGATGCTGAGGACGTTCGGCATGAGCTCACGGTCGAAGGGCAGCGGCGCGATCAGGTGACGTTTTCCACACCTTGCCCTCTTCCATCCCGAAGGAGCCCCAAGTGACGCTCGAGCAGACGGAGCTCAGCCCACGCAAACTACCGTCCATCGCGACGACTCGGACCGTGGGCCGTGGCCGGGCCGTTCATCTCTATCATATTTGGCAACCGTCACACGGCCTTGCTGCCTCGAAGCTACAGCAGCAACCCATTGCCTCCGCCTTGCCCTGGTACATAGACCTCAGGGTCGTGATGGTGGTGGAGAGCAACCATGCTAGCCGCCCTGAACCTCTTCCGACCGTTGGAATCACGCACAGGCGTCCAAGTGTATCCTCCTCCGAGCCAAGCCTCCGCAGAACGATGCGCAACCCTCTCAATATTCCAGCTGTGTCATAGCGTTCGGTCGCGATTACTTGGCGACCGTACTTTCGCTCGCTATCTGGAGAGCTGCGCTGGCTCGCCCGCGTTTGATTTGTCAGACCCAGTCACACATCTTTGGGATTGCTTCTGTCTGGGTATACCGCTGTGCTACTTGTACAATTGCGTCAGCGCCCGTAGCTCGATCCTCCCGCTCACTGTGAGCACGGACCTCTCCATGCTACAGGCAGCAGGCGACCAGGACCGGGCCATGTGGCAGGCCATTGTAGCATTTGCGATGAACGCCAGGAATATTGACCCTGCGTGGACAAGCTTGACGGTGTCTGACTTGATCAACGACAGAGTCTCAATGGACGGGTTCTTGAAGGTGCTTGTCTCCCACCTCACGCTATATGAATCTTACCAAGAATCAGTATCTACAAGTAGTTGACGTAATACTTGATATCCTCCCCAAGGAGCAGTTCGGTGGACGGGTCGTCCCTATGATCGAGGTCAACTTCGCCAAATCCGTTCTCGACACTCGCTACGAACTAATGTGGAAGCAACTTATTGCGACCGAACGATCGTTCGTGAAGAGCCTCGAGCGCATGCAGGTACGTGCATGCATGCTTTCCACCGGAAGCTCTGATTAACTGATTCTGTCCCAGAGATACGCTGGCACGCTGCGCCAGAACTCCAGAACTGACCTCGTTGACCGGTTATTTCCTATGCTGGACCAGCTAGTCAACTTCCAAAGGTGGTTTTGCATCCACGTTGAGACGATCGCCACACTGCCGCCCGAATCACAACACCTGGGCCTTCTCTTCGTTGACAACGTGAGCGCTAGTTTTCTGTTTCTAAGACATGCTCAATCTTGCTCGAACAGGAACCGAACTTTGCAGGAATCTACGAACCTTACTGTACCAACACTACACATGCTGCCGATGTGCTGCTCTTGGAAGAGCATAACCTCTCGGTAGCTCGTTTTGTTCTTACAGTGGCGCCAGGCTGATACTTTCGCAGGCCCTCAACTTCATCATCGATGCTCAGACAGAACTTCCGGCCCTTATTCTGGCCCCCTCACACCGGTTGTATAGCTACCCAATCATTCTTGAGGTACGTGACAGAACAAGGAGAAGGCTCCCTAGCTTACGTATACATTGCAGAACATGCTCCAAGGTGTACCCAACCAAGCAACAGAGCTCCGAGATGAGCTAGCACAAGGGCTGGAAGCAATGGCCAGAGTCACGCATGTGGTGAACACGCAGCAACGCCAGGCTACGACACAGACGATCGTCGAAAACCTTCAGCGACGGGTTGACGACTTGCAAGACCTTGACGCCTCAACTTTGGGTGATTTGGTCTTGGTCGATGTGATCCCGATCATTACTTCGGATGACTGCTACGAAGCACACATATTCCTCTTTCACGATACAGCACTCTGCTTCTGGGATCCAGCGAGCCTCCCAGTTGCTCTCATCTCAGAGCACGACCACAAGCACAAGGCATCCGGCAAGCGAACACCCGTCGTCCATCCTACAAACGCATCGTCCGCTCTAGTTCTTAGGCATCGATTTCGGCTCGAGGATGTGATATTTGCCGCCTCATATATGGATGCTTGTCAGTTCCTCAACATCGCGTCTACTGTAGATCCCGCTGACGAGTATAGCCGATAAGCGGCAACGATTGGTGGTCTCGTGGCGGTCGGAACACTCTCACCACCCCGAAAGATTCGAACTATGCTTTCACACGGAGGCACGGCTCAAGGAGTGGAGCGACGGCATCACACATCTTATAGACGAGTTTGGTGCGGAGGCTCGCTCCTTACACGCGTCCAGCATGGGCCCAAAGACACCATCGTTCGTCTCTGATACTACCGACTACTCCGACGTCCCCGGTCTTCGTATCGAAGCTCCGGTAGATTCAGAATCAATGCGCCGCCGAACTCGTTCTGTCCGATCCCACGTATGCATGTGTTGAAACCTCATTCGCTGAGTAGCTAACCTTTTTATCAGAACACGCACCTCAGCACAGAAGACAACATCATGTCCTACTACTTCAGTGGTCTCTTATCGCATTCACATGCTGGTCGAGACATCTTCAGCTTGTCTACTCGCGAGGACTCTGGAGAGTACGACGCGACCTCGCTCCTGGCTGCATATGAGCGGAATCGTACCCCGTCCCCGGCGTCGTCTGGAACATCTCCGATCAACGATCAGAAGCAGTTGAGTCTCCACCGACAAGGAGAGGAGGAGGCCCTTCGAGCATCACCACAAATGACCGGAGAAGAAGAGAAGTACCGACAAGATCTACTCTTTATGCAACGTATACTTCAGCTTGAAGACGGCTCAGATGCCCTCACTCTTCATCGTGGTGAAAGCGCCATTCAAACCTTGGACTTGATTCAACAGGTAGTGCACTTTCGTAGACTCGTGACCTTCGCGTCGACTGCTGATCTTCCTGAACATAGGTCCTCGACCGTCTGGACTCGGTCCTCCGACATCGATTCATGACCCAAGCGCAGATGGATGAATGTCAAGCTCTCAGACAAGGCGCCCGTCGGATTCTCCTCAAGTTGGCAAAAGACGCCGACCTCTTACCTGCGTCGCTGTTCATCACGGGGCTCCATATACCTCGTATCGATCGGGCTGTCTGCTTGGGCGGTTTTGCAGACATCTACCTGGGGTCACACCAGAACCAGGCAGTCGCTGTAAAGCGTATGCGAGTGACCGATGACCAAATGTCTGTCAATTCGGTAGGCCACGTCCACGTCCATATCCAGCCCATCCAACCTCATACGATCTCGACCTTCAGATGCTGCAGAAGGAGGCGCTGATCTGGCGACAGCTCAATCATTCGTTCATTCTGCCCTTCATCGGCGTGGATCGAGAGATATTTCAGCCGTTCATATGCATGGTCTCGCCCTGGCTCGCTCACGGAAACGTCATTGGCTACCTAAAACGGGAAGGCTCCAAGAAAGTCCGCGTACAAAACTTTGTAGGCTTACCTCTATGCTGAGAGTATATTGTTCTCACCCAACTCGTTCACAGCTGTTCGAGGTCGCCCAAGGCATAGAGTACCTTCATGGTCAAGGACTCATACATGGTGACCTTCGCGGGTCCAATATCCTCGTCGACAATGAACACCACCCTCGCCTCGCCGATTTTGGACTGGGCAGTATATCTGACACTGCTGCTGGTTCACTTACTGCGAAGGGTGGAGGGTCCATACGCTGGATGGCACCAGAGCTCCTTCGAGCTGAGGGCGACTTCCAGCGAACACTTCCAACAGATGTGTACGCTTACGGATGTGTGTGCATTGAGGTTTGTCACCCAACTCATTGTTTGCGCTTCTTCGCCGACTGATTCTTGATCCAGCTGTATACGCATGCTCATCCGTATATGGACGTCAAATCCGACATGCACGTTTTCTACAATGTTGTACACTCCGGATGGCGGCCATCTAGGCCCACGGAGGGCCAATGTCATGGTGTCCCTATGTCCGACGACATGTGGTACATCACACAAGAGTGCTGGAAGGAGGATCCTGCTCAACGACCGACCATGTGCGATGTTGTTTCTATCATAGGATCAGTCTCAGATTGATTAGATTGATCGTTGAACTGTTAAATTTGTATACTATGGTGTATGCTTCGATACACGGTGTTATGATCCTGCACGGTGTCCAACAAGGACCCAGCTCGTGCCACATCCTGCCCATATTCCCATGGGTCCAAGCCTCGGGTTTTCTCCGAGTCCATCAGTGACGACGAGAGGATGTCGTACATCGTCTGTATGCCCAAGCCCGAGGTTTCCGTGTTCGTTCCATCCCCAAACATGAAGTTGAGCGATGTCAGACAAATGATGCAAGGCCAGAACATGCTCACTACCGCAAGCTATAGTAAGTTGGCTTCCTTCAATGGCAGCTGCTGGAGGAGAAGATGATTCAACCAAGCCGAGTTGACCATGCGTATTGTTTCCAGCAACCAGCACGGCCTGACGCGTCTCATCTGGACGTCTGGTGACAGCGTACGAGCCGTTCCATGTGCAACCGATAGCTATGACGCTTGACCATGCCCTAGCAGCTGTGCATTGACCATATCGGTCGGATCCCAAAGCGCTCACTCGTCCAGACTGATGCAGAAAGATCGTATGTTGATGACCGGCAGCGACATCCACAATCAAGTCACTGTGCTCTTCAATGTGCACTATTTCAGGTCTTGGCAAGAATGTGATCGCTTTCCCGCTGACTTGACGCTCCTGACGTGAACCTAATTGACTATGTCGACACGCTCCCCATCCGACCACAGCACTGTAGACGATTGAGTTGCCCCGTTTGATGTGTACTATGGCCAAGACATGCCGGGGCCCGCTCGTGATCCTCGCAACTACAGCCCTACATCCTTCAAACATCGGTACTAGTATGTGGTCAAGAGTGATTTGCTCAGGCCGATGCAATGTTGAGAGCGGGTCACTTCCTATGCCAAGAGCCCCAAAATCGTTCGATCCGCTTGCCAGGATAAGGTCACTTTTGCCTGAAGATTCAACCACAACATAACTGGTCTGCCATGCAGCGGCAATATCCTTGATAGCCCATGTTTCTCCCAGGTATTCGGATAAATCCAAGGATGAGAAAGCGAGATGGTGTTGGGTGGACGCGAGATTCGAATTGAGGCCCAAAGAGGATTGGCCGTCATCGTCATCCCCGCACGTCCACAGTTGCCTGTGAATTGAAGCAGGCACACCGCTATTGCAAGAAGGGACCTCGACATCCAGCAACAGTAGCGTATGGTTGGCGCCGCCGACGATCTTGATGACGGATCGGGTGTGAGATGGTAGATCGGAATTTACTAAACCAGGTGCATGGTTGAATAAGCAGCTCTGGTAAATGTGTGCATCTTCCTGAGAGCCATTGGCTAGTTGTCCTCGCGCATTCGAGCCAGCGGACAACAAACGCATCGGCACCGTCGGACCAGTCCGATCAACCGCAGACTTGGAAGTCATTTTGAATCAGAAAGATCACTTGAGCGTAGTAACTGACCAGGTAGAAATGAGATATTTGGAAGGCTATGGCATGACGATATGGAGGGAAGGAAGAGAGGCAGGAGGCACATGACCTCGTACGTGTCTTGTCGCGCTCGCCACACACCCGGGGCCGTTCCGCACCTTGTCCTCTGCAGCGTGCGCCGCTGTTGCTTGTGTGACTTCCAGCATGGTCGGGTCTCCGCTTTGGCTTGTCTGGTCACTGCTATACTGTGCTCTGCTTGTCTGTGCAAGAGATCTTTACAAGATCTTGGATGGTGGGTGTGCCGAAGGTGTCTGGGGGGACTGGACTGAAGCACCTGCGCGCCTGCCTTAGTTGACAGATCGGCATCGGACAAGGATATTCGGCAAGCCTACAAACGGCTTAGCCGGAAATATCACCCTGATAAGAACCAGGAGCCTGGGGCGGAGGAGAAGTTCGTGGATGTCGCATCCGGTACGTTGAGTTCGGCTACCTCCCCTGTTAATGGCATCACTGAGACACATCTAGCCTATGAAGTACTGTCAGACGCTACCGTAGGTCAACCTCATCTGTGGGTAGGCGTTCCTTAAGGCCGACATATCCTCAGAAACGCCAAATATACGACCGTCATGGAGAGGTGCGTCCCCTCGCACTCGGTCGTATCTTGTATTCTCATGCTCTACCAAACAGGATGGTCTGAAAGCACACGAAGGTGGACAGCAGCACCACGCCAACCCATTCGACATGTTCTCTCAGTTCTTTGGTGGAGGAGGCGGAGGTAAGCAATCATTTGCACGTATGCTCCTTCATTAGCTCAAACTGTCACAGGAGGCCACCAAGTTCGTCGCGGACCCACATCTCTCACCGAGTTTGAGGTGACCCTGGCGGATGTGTAAGTGAAAGAATGACTGGATCAGTCCACAAACTGAGCCGTGCATGTCAACAGATACACGGGCAACAGCATAGACGTACATTTTTTTCCGTGCCTTGCTCTCGTTTCCGTTCTGAGACGTTTCCCAGTTCATGATCAAGAAGAAGATCCTCTGTGATCACTGTCGTGGCTCGGGAGCTGCTTCCACTGCAGATATTCACAATTGTGGTGGATGCGGTGGCTCCGGCGTTAAGATCGTGAAGCAGCAGATTTTCCCGGGCATGTTCGCACAGTCGCAGCAAACTTGCAACGAATGTGGTGGACGCGGTACCGTCATCAAGAAGGTCTGTCCTCACTGCGCCGGAGCTAAGGTCCTCGATCATACTGCACACTACACACTCGACGTCGAGAAGGGAATGCCGGAAGGACAGGATGTCACTTTCGAGGGCGAGGGCGACGAAAACCCGGACTGGGAGGCGGGTGATGTCGTGTTGCGAGTACGGAGCAAACGTGAGGTCGGTGGATGGAGACGGAAGGAGAGTAGTCTCTACTGGAAGGAAACGATTGGAATCGACGAGGTATGTCAATTGCTGAAAATCGTGTTGTTGTACTGATCTAGCTCGCTCAGGCACTGCTTGGTTTCGAACGGAACCTGACACATCTAGACGGGCACGTCGTCACCCTGAAGAGGGCCGGCGTCACTCAGCCTGGCCATGTACAGACTGTCCCGGGCGAGGGTATGCCGCACTACGGTCAATATACCCACGGCGACCTCTTCGTGGAATACAATGTCGTACTGCCCAACTCTCTGTCTAACGACGCCAAGAGAAGTGCATCCTCTTTTCTGTGACATCTTCTTGTTTCGAATGACTGAATTTCCTCGCAGAAATCGCGGAAGCCTTTGGCCAACTGGACCGTCGTAAGGACGAGCTATGAGCGGGGCTATTCGGGTGTGGGTAGAGATAGATATTACAATGCTAGCTATATCATGGAAGGCGTGACGTGCACAGTGGTACAGTGGTGAGGGAAGCAAAAAGAAAGCACAGATGTTGCAAGGATGCCCGATCAAGCCTGTGTAACCAGTCAGAAGCTAGGACAGTAGCTGAAGAATATCATCACTGACCAAATAGTTGTACGATTTTCGGTCGTCACACCTCTCCAGGTACTCTCGCTGTGAAGAGTGTCAGTGGCGTATAGGATGTCTCAACCAAAACAGCTAACCTCAATCAAGCTTTCTATCCGCTTTTTGATCTGCAGAGGATCCGGCAAGAAACGGCTCGCAAGTTGGCGAACGACCTCGTTCACCAGATCGCCGTGTAACATGTGTTTGCGATCCTTCATGATACGGACCACACACGCCTGGGTGTAGGTTAGCACTGTGCAAATTTGTACCTATCTCGCTTTGCACTCACGTCCATCTGATGTTTCCGTTCCTCGTCCACTCGGTCTTTCGTCTCCTTTCGCTCATCTGCGTCTTCCACTCTTGCCGCTACCGTTGAGATCTTGATCTTCTGTAGAGGTGCCGTAAAGTCGATGTTGAAGGAGAACGAGTCGGACGTGTGGACGTCACGACTGGGAGGGTGCTTCTTCAAAATCTTGAACTTGGCACAGGCGAGCGACTGCAGATGGCGTTGAAGTTCTGCGTCAGGGATAGCCGTTGACGTCCGAATTTCCTGTATCGCGATCAGAGACTCGCCAAATGCTCTCCCCAGGTGAAAGAACCTACCTCGTATGTTAAGAACTCGTCGTCTGGCAACCCCTCGAACAAAAGCAGGATGACCAGCGCATAGGTAGCCACGTTGAGGTCGTGAGCCCGACTTCGGAAAGCGACGCGGACGTCGGCGTTCCCAAGTGAAGGTTGCCACGTGAGTCGGCGACCGGAATGTCGTGAGAGATAGAACGTCTCGAAAATCTGGCTCGATTGAACGAGAATCTCCGGGAGTTGGCAAGGCGAGGCGTGGTGTGACATGGGCCAGAACGTAGAAGTCATGATCGTCACACTGAGATCAATCTCAGGTGCCTAGCAGGTTGTCAGAGAATTGAAGCGGAAAAAGAAAATGACGACACGAACGGCGTTCGTCTTCTTGAGATGACCACGATAAGCGTTCATAGTCTCGGTTGATATCTTCATGTCGTGGAACATGCCTTCGAGTTTCTGCGTGAAAACAAAGCCGCACTCCACCTTGAGTTTGGCAAGCATCCCACGCTCGGCGTCGTCGGAGACGGATCGTCCATGCAGCAACCGCTTCGCAAGGTGCCCCTTGTAGTACCGCTCGAATACGTCCTTGTCCGTGACAAACCGGAAGACGGTGATGGTCTTGTCTAAGATGACCTCGACCTCTGCATCGGATTTCTGTTCCAGTGTCAAAGAGGTTGGTGGGAGTGAGTAATAAATGAAAAACGCACCCCTTTCAAGCCTTTCTTTAAGTGGTCATCGATGAACAGAGATATGAACTCGGGTGATTTCTCGTTGGAGTTGATGAACGACTCGAACGCCTATTCTGACTTATCAATATGCACGCGTTTCACCGAGTACAAGTCAGCTTACCTCGTTAATCCCACTCTCCAATTCACGATCGCCCTGGAAGGCAAGACGAAGCACTCCATCGAACTTGTCCTTGAGAGCAAGGATGTCTTCGACCCAATTCAGGGCAACCTTAAGAGTTTGTGCACCGGCGCCCTGGGCCGGTCCCTTCGGTTTTGTACCCTCCTTTGGAAGCACTGGATCCGTTCCCTCATTCTTGACTGCTGCACCATCTTCGGTGGACGTGCCCGTACCGAGACCAGCGTCGTTGATTGCCCGGCCTCGAGCAGTGATAGTTGCCCTCAACGCTCGTCTCAGCGTCGGCAACCCTTCCGGAACTAGCCCGAACAATCGATACAGTCTCGATAGGTCACTCGTCTTGTCCAAGTCGACCATCACATCCAGTCCGGAGGCAGGCATATCGAGTAGGTTTTTCAGGTGAGGGGTGAGAAGTTGGTCAAACAAGATCTGGCGAAGAGCAGGTGCGGTGAGGGACGAGAGATAGTGCACCGCACGATCGTCCTCGGAGGAAAGCCGAGCCTCTGTCTAGGATACATCAGGGAGATCTCAAAAGGGTGTATGACCCGACGTACCCGCGTTAGATATTCAGAGGCATCACATGTCTGCAACAGCCTCTCGCCCTCGGCTTTGTAGAACTCCGTACTTTGTTGAAGAACAGCGGGTTCTACCTCACTCTTGTACACTGTCGGACCATCGGCAGAGGGAGAGAGCGAGATCAGGACATCAACGCAGCCTTTGATGTCAGACCGATGAACCGTGTATCCATCGCGCTCGACTCGAATCTCGGCGAGGATGGCGGAGACGAGGTGGGTAGAGATGGGCGGAGCGAGGATGCGTTGGAGGAAAAGCTGCAGTCCTTGATCCATTATTTCTGGAACAGATGCTTGCTTGGTGTACACTCGGTCCTGCTGTAGTATAAGTACCAAGGAAAGGACGACGGAGGAGATGAACACACGGACCATGTACTTCAGGATGTCGCGCAGTTTGGACATGTTTCCATGATGATCGTCGTAGACTCTCTTTAGTGCTTTGAGCAAAAGGGTTCTTTCGTCGCTCTGGGCTGCTGGGTCTGCCCCGTCGATGTCTGCAGAGGCAGGGAACGTTGGAATGACTTCCTCTCGAGCAAGCCTGTCTAGGTTCTCCTTCACGAGCGCACATACGCCATCGTAAAGTAGAGCACCCTTCTTGGCGAGGACGATGTTGTACGCGAAGCGATGGTTTTCTTCGAATGACAGCCGGAACGCGTTGTGTGCGTGGATCTCGCGGATGTTACGGGACAGCTGCTGCCATATATCGTCGGCAGACGCGTCTACCGTAGGCTGGAGGGCTTATATAAGACTGGGATGGCGATTCGTGATATCAAGGCAGCGCACCTTGCGCGGTGGTTTCTGGTCGTTTCGTCAGCCCATTGCGAGTATGATACAAAGTGGAAGGTGCGCACGATCTTGGGCTTCCCGCGCCTTACTAACCGGCAACAGCTATCAGCTCTCGGTAACTTACGCAACAAGCAGTCATCACACCTGTAGCCATTGCCCGAGGAAACGATACCCGCGCCGAGTTCAAGTGGTGGAAGCGAGAGTGAACGGCACCCCTGTTACAGGGCGGCGCCTCTTTCACAGCACTCTCTTCCATCCACCATGACATCTCTATCCAAGCATTCGCAGATCCATGCTTTACCTGCGGACATCCTCTTGGACATCATATCTCACCTCGAACTTAGAGATGTCCTTGCTTTGCAACAGGCGCGGCTTCTCCTCTGGGCTGCTGTCAACGTCGTCTGACCATCGAGGCCACCCGGACTTAGACATGTCGCGATGTTCATACCTATTTGACCTCCGAGGCTTGCATATGGCAAGCAGTTGCTCGGCTCAGTCCTCTTCCTCTTCCGCTGAAGCATCCTTTGACGGAGTACGGCTATACCAAACTTCGGGGCATGATTCGTCGTGCGACGGGATTGGACAAGAATTGGCGGGCCGCCAAGTCGGAAGCCCATGCTTTCTCTGCTATCACTGTAGTGGGCGGTGTATCCATTCAAGATGTCCGAATTACTCGTGGAGGTGTGTATGCAATTGTGGTCCAACGCAACCGTTCGTCGCCTCCCCTGTTGAGCCTGCTGTGTCTTCGCGAGAAGCAAAGGATCTGGATCATGTCCTCCGTCCAGGTATCAACAGAGTATCGGAAAGTTGTCCTCGATCTCGCAATGATGAATGATTCAAGCCGGCAAAGACTGCGAGTCGTCTTGACAGCAGAGGCTTTAGGAAGAGAGTGAGTACCCCGTCAAATCTACCCCTGCTCGACTGACGGACGTGTTCAAGAGTTCTACAGATCATTACCTTTACTTTGGAATCTTCCATGCGAGAACATGATACAGACATCCAGCCTTCATGTCAAATCATTGACAAACCACCAGGTCTACCTGGCATGTTCGACTCTGTGGCTCTTTGTGGTGACATTGTTGCATCAAATCTATTCTCCTTGGACAACCAGCAGCTGGCTGTCCTTTATAATCTTCAAACCAACCAGCAGCAAGTGTATGCACCTCCTGAAGATGTGAGTGCCGTTTCCCAATGTATAGTTCGCTTTGCTTACTCAGAATAGTACAACAAAGAGATACCTTTATCGATCACAGTCCATCTCAGCCCGACCCGGCTTTTCTTGTTGCAGCGCTACTCAAGCAAGGTGGTCTTGCTCGCAGTAGCCCATCACTCCTGCGCACGTTCGATGACACAACGCGACGAGGTATACACCATGCACACTGAGTCCGACTCCGCTCATTTTGCCTGCTCCTCAACTCTGCCAAACAATGGGACGGATCAAGTGACCTTGTACACATTCGGTGGAGCCAGTCTTGGCAACTCTTTCCTCTGTGTCTCTACTATATTGTTCCCCCCACTAACCTCCATCGATGCGGAAGAAGAACATATGTCTACTCCCCAAAAGCTCCGTACGGTAGTGGTTCCACAAGCCTGGGGACCATCACTCGTTTCTGTGGGCGCGAATCGTGGGGTGTGGATCCAGCATAACTGGGAGGAAGAGGAATTCGTAATCATCAAGTTTCTCCCCCCGCCGCCAAATGCCTGCGCCAGTAAGTTATACGTCGCGGAACTCCTCGCAGCGGTGCCTTCGGACGTGCCAGTCCGTCCAGCAGACATTCGCGCACTGGATTTTGACGAAGTCTGTGGAAAGCTCTGTGTGGGCCTGTATTCGGGTGTCGTCGCGATTCTAGACTATGAACCTTTATGTTAGCATCGATTTTCAGGAAAGCAGACTTGAGCAGTGCACTGCGCAGCTCCAGTCCTGGAGTCGGTCATCATGACGTCAGGCGATCCTCCGAGTTAGCCGGTCAGCCCCATCGTTGCTGACCATACCTTTCTCCTCTGACCGTCATCTCTGCCAGCTTCACTTCGCCTCTCTCTCTCTCTTGGCATCTACACGTCGGCTTCATACCTAGCGATGTCCCAGTACGCGCCTCCACCGGGCGTGCCTCCATCGCATACGCAGCAGTATGCTCCGCCACCTGGCCTTCCACCACCAGCACCCGGACCACTAGACACAGAGACAGCCAGCTCAGAACCTCCTCCCCCTTACACTAAGAACCCCACTGCATCCAGCCAAGCGCTGTCATCAAACCCCGACATCAAGTTCGAGCATCTGTCGTCGTTACCTACACTCGCCCCCGACGCCGAGGGACCTCTCGATCCTCCTCCCGAGTGCTTCTCTAGCCCAACACCCGTCAGGATACGATCCAACTCATTTGATCCCTTCCGCATCCCCTCCCGCGGATCTCGTCTGCTCGACGGCTTTGAGCCACTCTACCCGGCCTCCATATTCGGATACCATGGCATATCAGCCGATGATTGGGCACGCTTCCTTCGGGATGTCCAGCTTGCCGCGAACATGGCGGAGCGAGGGGTCAGCTCCGTTGCGCCGCGTCGGGTGGGTGCCCCGAAGGTGGTGAGGGGCATCCTCGGAGGTCCACGAAGCGCTGGTGGAGGTCCCTACGACAAAGCCTTCGTGAAAACACCTCAAGAGGAGGTGAGTTCATTGACTGTGAAGCCAGTACGTAAACTGACAACATGATACCTAGGTCGCTATGTTAATATCCGTGTGGCAAGGTAGTGCGTTCGAGCGAAGAAAGATCAAGGTCGACCTGCACACTCGAGCAGATGATACAGGTACTCAGAGGGTAGGCTATGATTTATTTGTTCAAGCGCTCTGAGTACCGTGCTGTCCGCAGATCTAAACAATGTAATAATATGGTTATCGTAGTGCTTCGCACAGAACGCCTTTCCGGCGGCCGGACTCGGCAAATCCCGGGCGTTTCTTTCTTTCCCTCTTCCCACATCTCGTTTCTCGGAACACACTGCAGCTATCCGCAATACATGCTCCATTCTGATCTGTGGTGTCACGATATCTGACGCAGACGCTAGCAGGCTGTGTGCACTTTGTTTCTGATCCTTCTTTTGCCGCGCGATGGTGCTGGCGCGCTAGAGCGGACGTATCTGATGAGCTTCCGCACCGCAAATCCACTGAGCGCTAGGCAAGATCAAACCAGCGCTCTCCTCGCACGAGCGCGAGAAGGACGCCTTGATAGTGGATATAGGCCCGGAGTGTTTCGTCGAATGAGCGGTCTCATCACTGCTGAACTCTCTCTGTGCTTCGCCTTTCCTCCCGGACCGATCTCTGCAAGTTAGTCGCAACTTACTTCCATGAACCTGCCCATATTCGGTCATACCAACCATGATCTCTACCTGAACGCTGCAGAAATAGTTCCGCACGCTGGTCAGTGTATGCCTTTCGAACGCGTTCGGAGCTTTCTGCTCATCATTTATTGTATAGGCAATGTAACTATTTCTATCGATCCTCGCTTGCATCGCGTTTTCACTGCTACCGCACGGCTGTATATGCATTCTTTTCACTCGTGACCCTGCACAGCCGGGTGCCGGGGCAGTGTACACACTTCATCAACTGTCCTGATAATGATAAGTGAGTCAATACGCACCGAGTGCACCGAAAGCCCGCACTCTTCGCATTTGGTGTCTCACTTTGACCGACCGCACAGCGTGTGTAGAGCCCTTATTCCTAGACTGTGTTCTACACCAAGCACCAAGCACCGGCAGCACCCTCGACAAGGACCGTACCGAGGGCGTTCTTAACACATCCACGCACATACAGCCTCATTTTGACCCTCTCTATCTCTTCCTTCTCCGGCAGCATGGATTACAAATCCTCCATATTTTGTGATACCTGGCTCCACGTCCATGATACTCTCCACCCCGCGCTCATGTGGTCTGCGGCCAATCCGATTTGTTCTGGAACACATCGTACTGGGTGAGCGTTCTGATCTTACTCCGTCACTAGGTGTACTCATTATAGTGCCCAGCTCGTCTCAAGATCCCGACGTAGTGCTTTTCGGCGAAGGCTGTATACTCGAGTGCCTTGACAATGGGGCCCCTCGTAGCAGTCCAACGGCTTATCCCAATACTCTTGATCACGACGTGATGATGGAACAGTACTCGATCTCCCCGACTCCATCTAACGGAGAAGGTCCTTCGTCGCTAGACGTCCTTCCGTACGGCGCAGATGGGATTTTCGATTGCGTGGACTCACATCTTTCTGCATGGGACGAGCAACCTCAGGGCGTCGTCCCGTTTTCAACTTATACGTCGCCGGTAGACGTCATGCTGCCTTTCATGATGCCAAAGGAGAACATTGACTCCACTCAGGTGTCGCCGGTCTCATCTCTGACGGCATTCACATCGTTTTCGACGAGTCCCTCACCCATCCAGTTGCCCACCTTGAAGCCGTTCGCATTGGCTCCGGCAATATCGTTGTCGAGTTGCATGGACTCGGAGCTGTCTCATTGGGCAACGTATCCGTCGACGGTGCCCAACTCGCCGCACGCCGCCCAGGACACTGGTCCTGCTCTCATCGGGAATCCAAGTGTGGCCGAATCACCCCACGTCGTCTGTCGCATCATCAATGCCGGTCATCTCTGCCGAGGTCGTATTCCCCTCCGATCAGACTGTGAAGGCCTCCGTGCGCACATGCGTGAGCATCACCCCGATTACGCGGCACATAGCGGTGTCAAGCTCCGCTGCTTGTGGGAAGGTTGCAAGTTGTCCAACAAAGACCCTGTACACCACATATGGACGAGCCACTTCGGATTCTTCCATCCGCGTGACATGTGCGACAGAGCCGAGTGGTCGTCTCCCTTTGCTCTAAAGCGACACCAACTTAGTTGCCGACGTCACACACCTGCTCGATGCTTCAGGTGTCTGGGAGAGTTCTCGTCGCGTGCCGCCCTCAACGTACACGCAGCCTCTCGTCAGTGTGCCGACGATACTCGGTAGTAATTCGATAGTTCTTGCATTGATTCTTTGGAGGTGTACGATTATATTTGTCAAACTATGGACTCAATGCTCAGTGCCGCCAGACGAGGACGTGGTAGTTATCTTGGACAACATGCTCGCCACCGCCGAAGGCAATGTTAGCCCCGCCCTATCGTAAGACTTCAGCCCAGTAGATGAAATTGAGGGCCGAAGGAGCTCACCAGATGTTCACCAGTCTTCCCCGGGACGTCGACTCCCTCGATACGTGCATAGGCGTGGTAAAGCTGAGCTCCGTTCTGCTCATAGCCACCCTCGACGGGCCTGCGGCCCTGGGGAAGACGACCATGGCCAGTGAGCACCCACTCCATCTGCTCAGGGTGGAAGGGAAGGAGATCATAGCGGCCGTGGTGCTCTACAGGACCTTCGTCAGAAGTCTGTACATGGTTGATGTAGACTGTGAAACGCACCATGCTCGCCTCCACCATAGGCCACTCTCGCTGGTGGATTCAAGTGAGGTGCGATCTTACAAGGATGTACGCTGTCGGGGTTCGACATCAACACAGAGCCGATGAAGACAGGACTGCCGTCGAGATCCCGGAAGGGCGCCTGTCCCACAGCATCGTGCGGAATCGGCTGGCCTGGTTGAAGCGGGATACGGTAGCCCGACGGTGGCGGCATGTTCTGCATCCCTGGAGTGCCAGTGGGGAACGACATCGGAGCAGATCGAGTGGCTTGCGGATCAGGAAAAGCCGGTGGAGACGCGGCAAATGCGGCGTGCGGATGGTCAGGGAAAGGCGGAGGCTGTTCGACAGGGAACTGCTGGTACTGTCTGCGCGGGTCGGTCATTATAAGATGTGAAGGTGCAGTGGGACCCGCGTGCGCCGCCCGAGCGAGGCGGTACGGGCGGTGCACGTGTTCCCGACCTCATCGCCCGACGCCGGCACAGCGCGGAGGATGCAGGCGTTTCAGGCAGGTTTCCACGACAAGAAGTGATGTTGGCATAGGATAGAGAAACAGGCGACCAGTCACTTACATATGCGGATTCAAAATGCTTGAACGTTTGCGAAGTAATGGCTGGCATCAGATCAATATTTTGCTACAGAAAAGAGTACAGTAGTGCACAGAGGTCATGGTAAGGAAGATGTTAACGAAGAGAGATCAGTGGCCGCTGAAGTAGTAGTTGAGCGAGTAGTTGAGGAACGCGCACTGGGGCACGTCGATGAAGCTGCTCGAGGCCGGGACGGCGTCGATGAGGCGGATGGGGCCCTTCTTGCCCGAGACGGGGTTCCAGTTGCCCGTCTTCTTGATCGCGGAGGTCACGGTCTTGTAGCCGCGGGCGGAGAGGTACGCGGGCTCGGGGTTGGGCTGGAGCTGGCGGACGAAGGCGCCGAAGTATGCCGAGCCGACCTGGATGGTGTAGAGGTCATTCGCGTCGCGGTAGCTGCCAAGGTTGCCGAACACGTTCGGCATGTCCGAGCCGTGCAGACGGAAGTAGGGCAGCTCCGGGTTGTCGTTCTTCGGGCCGCCGAGGTTGTTCGGGTCGTAGCCGCCGTATGTGCGGTCCATCTGGTAGTACCACGCGTTGGAGAACGCGCCCGAGGTCGCGCCGGCGAAGATAGTTGCCTGGTCGATGCAGCGGAACTGAATGTCCGTGGCGACGCGAGCGGAGACGTTGAACGAGTCGAGCGTGACGTTGCCGCTGTCGTAGTACGGGAAGAGGCCGCTGTCGATGATCTGCTGGGCGTAGTTCGCGTTGATGCCGAGCGAGGCTTGGATACCCGCGAGCTCAGTCGTAACCGGCGTGCGCGGATACGTCGAGAAGGATGCACCGTCGTCGGCTGTGTTACCGAAGATGACCGGGATGTGGGCAGTGTTCGCGTTCGGAGCCGTGACGGGAAGGCGCTCGGTGACAACGTAAGTGCCGTCCTGTACGACGTAGCGAGCAACGTCAGGGAAGCCGACGACCTTGAGGGCGGGGACAGCCTTCAAGCAGGTGATCTGGTCGGCGAGCGTCGCGTTCGTGCAGCCAGCCTCACGGAAGATGTTCTGACCGGCGGTGGCGTACGACTGTGCGATCGTGTCGTAGTCAGAGTACGTGGTCGCGTAGTCGCCGCTGAGCCCGAGACCGACACCTCCGCCAAGGTTGGACATGGCGACGGCGCCCTGGAAGTTGCCGATGGCCGGGGGAGAGCCGAGCAGAGTGCGCACGGAGCCAGCGCCGGCGGACTCGCCGATGATGGTGATCTGGCTTGGGTCACCGCCGAACTGAGCGATGTTTGCAACAACCCACTGGAACCGATGTCAGCATTTCGTCAGGTCCACATAGGTGAGTGAAAACGAACCTTGAGTGCGGTGACTTGGTCGCCGATACCAAAGTTGCCCTTGATATCGGTGCCCGGGATGGCGAGGAAGCCAAGGGTAGAGAGTCGGTAGTTGATGTTCACGACCACGATGTCCTCACGCGAGGCGAGGTTGCCGCCGTCGCTACCGGCGTCGTTACCAGTACCGCCGGTGAAGCCGCCACCGTGAATCCAGAACATGACCGGGCGAAGCTGTTTTGTCGAGCCCGCCTTGGGGATGTAAGGCGTCTGGATGTTGACGAAGAGGCAGTCCTCCGAGCCGGAGCCACCCTGGGCGCACTGCGAGCCGTACGCAGTCGCCTGAAGGGTCTGGCCGGTTCCCGAGTAGAGGGTGGAATAGGTGAAGCGCGCGGGCGTGTTCGCATAGCGGATGCCGAGGAAACGGAACGATTTCTGGTTGCGGTAGCCGACGTAGGTGTTGCCCGCAGCCGCGATAGTGATCTTGTTGGTGGCGGTCGCGACAGAGTTGTATGGCTGGCTCTGGTCCGAGGACTGCGAGCAGAGGATCGGGAGCTTCTGGCCAACGTAGGCCGGGTCGTTCGCCTTCGGGTACGTGAGAGACTGGCTCGTCGAGTCGACCGCGACGACGCCGCCGTCGATGTAGTACGCGTTGAGCTTGGGCGCACGGCCAGCGTAAGAGACGTAGTTTAGCTGGCTGACAAAGTCCGGCCTGCGCAAAGGTTCAACACGGAACTCGTTAATGAAATGTACGGATGATGCTCACTGATGCGACTTGATGGAAGCCTTGCTAATGAGCGCCTCGCCAATGGCCTCGCAAGCGGTAGCGCCCCCAGACAGGGTGTTGGCGTCGAGAAGGATGGCACCGATGTGGTTCTGGTCGTCCGTCGCGTTCAAGTTGTTCTGGTAGAGGAACGTGAGCGACGACTTGGCATTGGTCATCGCGGGCGCGGCGGCGGTGGCCGCAGCGGCCGTGCGGGCCGCGTAGGCAGCGAGAGCGACGAGGGGCACAGAGAGCGACCAGACCATAGTGTTGGACGATGTGGGCACGACCGCTCGTGGTCCCCTCGCGCGGCCCTTTTATATTCCCCGCTGCGTGTAGTAAAGTTGGAGCGGTCGGTGCCTGGGCATGATCGTGGGGAGAAGCCTCGGGTCAGGCCAGCTGACCAGCTTCCGCGTCACTTTGAGCAGCACGTGGCCGCGTCGCCTTTCTTCCAGGAGCTCAACCAACAGCCTCCAACAATGCAGCTTTGCGGCCTCTATGCAACCTCAACTATCCCCGTGCTTCACCACTTCTCGCGATGGACGGAAACACGCGTCTCCGAGCTTTCCGCGTCCTATTCTAAGGATGCAATTGCATCAGACTGGGGCCGGAGCGTGCTTCGCGAGCCTAAAAGTCTATCAAAAGCTCCAGTTAGCCGTGCATCACTTGACTGCCCGGCCCGTGGGGGATCTGCAACCGTGCGTCACACTCGCCCTCGATCGACGATGCGTGTTGACCACTGCCGGAACGCCGCTTGGACGCCGCTGTCGTTGTGGGCCATAGGTCGTGTGGTCTGCATCCAGCAACCAGGGTCCTGCTGAAAGCACAGCACTTCGGGCTGTTACTTGGCTTTCTATTGCAGGTTGAGGTGTTGTGCGCGAGATAATGGTGGCTTTGGAGAGGTTCATGACGCGATCAGCATTCTTTTGTCGACCGCCCCACACGTCTGAGAGTCGAGGTATAGTTTGTGTTGAGCTCCAAATGTGTCGTCCACATAATCACGTATACTGTGACTGAGCTTCCGTCACCGAACCGAAGCGTGACAACCGCCACAACGACTCTTGCCCTTTCACGTTGATCATCATGACTTGTTATATCAATTGCCTTTCCCCCGAGGTACTCGAGTCAATTATTGGGCACACGAGGGACGGACTATCGGGCAAAGAAAGCTTGTTGCATCTCCTATGCGTCTGCAAGGCCTGGAAGGTACGGGCTCAAAGAACGCAAATTTTTGATACAGCCGTCCTGATCTATGAACAGGACACAGTTCGTCGTGTTTTGCTTCGTTTCTTGTAGTTCGACACAGGCAGAAAGCTGAAGAAGACTGTGCGTCTGCTAAATGGAGAAGACCCTGCTCTACAGAGATGGGTCCGCGGAGTGGCCTTCGGCCATGACTTGAACGCCACATTCACCGCCGGATGGACAAAAGAGGCCGCTTCACTCTTGCGTCTCCTTAAAAATGTTACCAGACTGGAGCTCGGGAGCTACACACGCTCACTCTTCGACACTGTTGGCGCCACGCAAGCGGATTCGCTCTGCACCCTGGTCGTCCGCCTCACGCTGGTGTCGGAACTGCAGTCACTCGTCGAGTGCGTGGAGCACATCAACATGCTGAGACGGCTGGAAGTTTTGGAGATAGATGTGCACACGGGACTTGATGACGATAGCAAAGTGATCTACTCGCAATCCCCAGCGTTATGTCTCCCGTTGCTGCGATGTCTGCGTCTCAACAGCGAGCCGTACGATCGCCTGTTGAAGCTCTTTCACCATGCTCAACTCCCTCAGCTACAGCACGTTACGTGCATGTACTATGACCATGAAGTACGCTCGGACGACATTGTTCCATTCTTGTCCGCGCACCCCTCACTGTGCACATTGGCCGTGGACAATTTCTTCTGTGACGAAGGGGCCGTCATATCAGCTATCACCGCTGAGCATCTCATTATCAAAGTGCACGGCGGGCTGATATCCCCTTCTTTCGCGCAACACCTTACACCGTCTGTCAAAACCCTGACGGTGTCGGACATGGACGAAATGCACGAGTCGAGCGTGTGGGTTGTGTTAAGCAGCTTTATGGATGCCCCCAAGCTCACGGGCGTGACGACCATACATCTCGTGTCGAAGAATCTGGACCAATACAGCAAACCTGAAGATGTGGAACCATTCTTCTGGGTGCGCGAGGAGATCATTCTTGACCTGGACAAACCGCGAAAGAACATATCTATGGAGATTCACGGCCGGCTAACCACCTATGCCTCAATCCTAGCCAAAGACGGCATACAGATTTATGACTCTGATGGGAAGACAATCAAAGACTATCTGTAGAAGGCAGTGCGATCTCAGCTATACTCAAGAAATGATGGCAGCGCTTAGTGGGAGAGGTTTTACGATGCATGTATCTCCATACTGTCGATCGTCGAGTTGTTGGAGAATGAAAACACAGATATTGGACTCGTGGCTGACGAGCTTGCGAGGAGAGGGATTGACGAAGGACAAGAGACGAGCTTTCAGACTTGCGTCGAGTAGCAGAAGAAACAATTTTGACCCGTGAGATCTTCACTGAGGAGCCTGTCCTTTGCAAGTTCATATTCATACAGTCAATTGAAGCTGGTAAGAATACAAGAGTGTATGGATGAGACATACCATGGCGCACTGATAGCTCGCGAACTTCGACCGGCGCACCTAGGACCCTTTCGGTACAAGTATGAGCTCATCTCTGGCCAGTCTTACCAGTGAACCATGCTGCTCCAGCTTCTCTACCGAAAACAGATGACGTGGTATGGCGCGAGTCATATACTGAGGACGTGCAACGGCCAGTAGTCTGTCCAGCGCCAGCTCGTTGAACGCTAACTCACGTCAGCCAATGTACGGAGCGGTCGATGGCGCATATGAAACTCATCACGCTCGTCATATTCGTCAAGCTTGAGAAAGTCGATGATTCTCTGGACAACATCTTCGAGCGCGAGAGCAGGGTGCACGGCAGGAACAACGGCGCGCGCGGTCACGTGCGATCTTCGCGGCTTGCCTCGAACCAACACTATGTCCTGTTACATCAACAGCCTCTCGCAAGAGCTACTGGGGATTATCTCAAGAGAGTTTGCATACCTAAAGGACGGATCGAAGCGCGATGTTCACGGTCTCGCGTCTCTAACAAGGGTGTGCAAAGCTTGGCATGTAAGTCACGCACTCAACATCTTCGGAATGGATTCAGTCTGACTGATTTGGGCACAGTCACCCGCTTTATGCGAGTTAGTGAGAGTGCTGGACATACGCCAACCATCAGAAACTCTTTTGCTATCTCGCTCCTTATGCGAGCAGTCCGTGCGTCGCAGGCATCTGCCCATAGGTACCTGGATACGAGACATAGAAATTGCCCCTTTCGCTTACACAGAGCACACATGGGTTGCTGACACGATTTCGCTCGTAGCTATTGCCGTCAATCTGCAAAGGCTCGCCTTGGGAGAATGGGATCGAAGCATCCTGGTAGTCACTTGTCATACTCGAGCGGACACCCTCCGCGAGTTAGCGCTCACATTCAAAACCGAGGAAGCCCTGCGGTCTATTCTGGAGAGTGGTTTATGGATCAACATGCTCATACAGCTCGTAACGTTGCACATCAAGAGCGATTTGACGGAAGAAGACATCAACACAGAAACTAAGTTACCTACACTAGTGCTGTGTCTCCCATCACTCCAGTACTTGCATTGGGCTGGAAATGTGAACGACACCTTCTTCGATGTTTTTGCTCGCTCTCAGCTCTCTGGCCTACAGCACGTTGTCTTCTCTCCATGTACGCCCAACGTTGAAGAGGTCTCTCCCACGCTCGAAAACCGCGTCGTACAGTTTTTCAGCCAACATACGACACTTCTCACAGTGAAACTGGACGCAGATCTGATGACAAAGCTGGTGGCTTTGAGCATACAGACACAGAGTTTCGAGGTCGAGTATTTGCACATGGAGATGAACCTGGCGTCTATGGAGAAATTCTCGCAATCGGTCACGCTCCTCATTCTATCCGAAGGCCAAGAGAAAGACGGAGCATTATGGGAGGTTCTAAACCAGCTGTCCACCAGCACCATGGTCTTATCCTCCATTCAAGTTCCGACTGTAAGCGTCAGCACCTATCCTTACAAGAGCCCGTTTTTCTGGATGAGGAGACACGACAAACCGCAGTACACAGATTTGGGGACATTCGTGGGCCGTATTCTTTCATACGTGCCTTTCTTCGAACAGCAAGGAATATCACTTCTCGATAGTACTGGACGCACACTGCGAGAATATCTGGACTGATACACCATGGAAATCTTACCAATAGCCCTCACCACACATTCCCAACTCGTGGCGTCCGTCCAGAGTGACTGGTCCGTGAGTCAAGAGCGACTGCTAGAACGAGATTATCGTGTTGTAGCATCTGGATACATACTTCGGCCTGCACCGATAGGAGTGAAAACATTGCTCTTTCCATTGTCGCTGACGCAACAGTCTTCATATTCACTCACACTCAAAGCACCAGGTTGTCGGTCACGTGCGACTTTTGCGGCTTGCCCTCCTTCGTACCACTACGATGTCATTTCACCTATCAAAGCTCTCCGAAGAGCTTCTCGAAGCTATATTCGGGCATGTGCGGGAAGCACCCAACAGTGCTGGAGACCTTGCCTGTCTTCAACGAGTGTGCAAAGCCTGGAGCGTGCGTTGGTGAGCTTCGTGCTAACCCTGGCCATGGCTCATTCTCCGCAGGAGACGGCCCTGCGCGTGCTCTGCCGCTCCATCAGCATGCATGCTGGCCCGAAAGCGATCCGCACAGCCCGCGCAATCTGCGCACAAGCCTCGCAGCACGCAGGCCTGCCGGTGGGGACCTGGATCCAGGAGCTGCTCTTCCTCGAGCGAGAGCCCGTCAACGCGAGCGACGAGTGGTGTGCGGACGCGGTCGCGCTCATGTTCCGCGCCGCACACCTGCGCGCGCTGCGGCTCGACATCCGCAACCGCTGCATCCTCGTCGTCACGTCGCACACGCTCGCGGCGTCCCTGCGCGAGCTGACGCTTACCGTCGCGGAGCCGCAGAACGCGCGGCTCGTCGCGGATAGCGTCATGTGGCTCAACATGCTCACCCAGCTGGTATCGCTCACGCTCATTCAAGACGACGCGGAGAGGCGCATAGCTGTTGATGACGCCGCGGGTCCGGTCCTCCGTCTGCTATCGCTCCGCCGGCTGGTCTTCCGCGGATATTTGGACGAGCAACTGTTCGTGCTGTGTATGCGTGCCGAGCTGCCCGCGCTCGAAGAGGCGGTGGTCCACAACTATGAGGAGATGGACCTCCCTATGGACACGCTGTCGCAGTTCCTCCAGGCGCACGCCCGGATCCGCTCGTTGGAGCTGGAGGCGGATCATCTTGTCGAATCCGTGCTTCCGTTCGTGCAAGTGCAGCGGCTGCATTGTCTCTTCGTGCCCCCTGTCGGTATAGACGACGAGTCCCTGACGTTCCTACCTCCGTCCGTCGAGACCCTCGTCCTCGGCGGACGCTACGTGGCGTATCTCTCCGCGTTGTGGGCATTCCTGGATCGGGTCGCACCCGGATCCACTCGGCCGGTGTCGATCCACATGCCGCGTGCGCCGCTGAAGCGCATGTCGGCACATGTCATCACCACGACACCGTTCTTTTGGATTCCTCGAGCAGACGAGCCACTGGAGGCCGACTTGTCGGCGTTCAGGACTCGGGCCTTGCCGTACGTGCGGTTGCTTGAGAAGCGAGGGATACTGTTGCGTGATCATGCCGGACGGACCTTGAGGGACTACCTTGCATAGATGTTGTACACACAAGATCATATTGAGCCATGTAACCGTTGCATCCGCGCAGTTGCCTTTGACAAGCCTCAATGCTCCCTATAGCTCGTCTCCCCCTTCGGAGTCGCACACGCCGCACATGCCAAGTGCCCCGGCTCATTTTGCCTGTTCGCTACGTTGTCAGCGCAGTTGCCGTTGCGGACGTAGACAACCACTCACAGCGTACAGACCGCACACTCCCATGCTACCTTCGGCTTCACGTGCAAGGGTGGCCGAACCGATCCAGAAGTATCAGTCGTCGGCGGAGCGGGAGTGGTGTTCACGACCTCGACATCGCTATCCGACTCTGTATCCGACTCTGCCTGCACAGGCGGCACGAGCCGCGAGCTCCCGCCCACGCCGCCAAGCGTGCGTACCGCGCCCGCGCCCGCGAGCCCGACGGCCTCCTTCGTCCTGAACGCGACCTCGGCCTGCACGATCCGGCCGAGCGCGAGGCCCGGCGCCGCCGCTTTCGAGCTCGGGCCCGCGTCCGTCCTCACAGCAGAGGCACCTGACTTCGCGCTCGAGGGACCGGCATCCGTGGTAAAGGGACCTGACTTCGTGGTAGAGGGCTCTGCCTCGCCGATCGAGGGCCTCGCAGCCCCGAG
>LCTX01001324.1:0-16950 GCA_002233555.1 Limonomyces culmigenus | reverse complement strand
CATGAGACGAGGCGGAGGTTGAGATGGAGGGTTTGTACGTCGGTGTGGGAATGTAGCACAGCGGGACGTCCATAGCTGGTAGTTGTGTGCCATGACGTGAGATTTACGCGATGTTATAAGGCCCGCGGACCTATATCGCCCGAGAGGGTCCTGGACTCGTCGCGGATCGCGTCGGCAGGTGAGGGCAAGTATGTAGCGCTCGGCCCGGAGGACCCGCGTTCCTCCGAACGC
This sequence comes from Limonomyces culmigenus, assembly GCA_002233555.1. Taxonomy (NCBI): domain Eukaryota; kingdom Fungi; phylum Basidiomycota; class Agaricomycetes; order Corticiales; family Corticiaceae; genus Limonomyces; species Limonomyces culmigenus. Next base: position 16,719 of record LCTX01001324.1, on the reverse strand, counting down.
TTGATTTTGCTTCCGCCGTCAAGTGCGCGCCGATTAGCTACATACCTAGGCTCTTCCCCTACATAACACTGGTCTATCGCGGTTTGCGAATGATCAACCCACCGAATGCAAACGGAGAGCACAGTCGGACAAGTCCAGGCGACACCAGACCGAGAAGATCGAGGCAAAGGGCACCGGTTCGTCCGCGTGATTCACATCACTTGGTTCATAACAGTCATGCTTCACGAGCTCATAGTCAAAGGAATACATGTGAAGTACTATGTAGAGTAGTTGCGAAGCCCCAAGGAGAGATAAACAGACGTCATGCCTGGGCCAAATCATGCGGAGACGCCCACCGCGACCATCACCAATGCCGTGGACCACCACGCGAGGTCATTGCGGCTTGCCGCCGACTGGACCAAACCCGTTGGCTGCTGCGAAAGCGAGGTCGTGAACGTTCTGGTGCCACCAGAACCTTCGTTGCGAGTGGCGTTGAAAGTCCTGTTGAGGACATAAGACTCGTAAGAGAACGGGCCCGGGCCGCAAAATGTAACGTTTGCTTTGCTGGGGTCGGATGAAGTTCCGTAGGTGAAGTTCCAGAAGGCCGTATAGCTGTAGAGGTATTAGCTATGTGAGCAGATGGGCAGTGCGTGGTGTACGTACGTGCCCGCTTCGCTGAGGTTTATGTCCGTGGTGGTGGACTCGGTACCACAGCCCGAGGTGTCTAAGGCTATGGACTTCGTCCCGTTCGGCCAGACAAGGCTGACAGTGGCGTTGGTCTGCAGGCCCTGCAGATGTGCGTCGGCCGGCTCGCCGTAGCCGATAGTGAAGTTCGTGTTCACGCCCACGTGCGAGTCCGGGCAGATCAGCTCGACCTCTTGCGATGGATGAACGAGCTTGGCCAACGCGCCGAGGGCGAATGCGGAAATCGTGGCGAAGGACGTGAAGAGCATGACGGAAGAGATGGGCGTGAGCGAGGGGACCGGCGGCGGTCCAGCCGTGTCCTTACGTATCTTTAGCGTATATCCATCACGCGTGCAGTTCATGCGCAGTTCATGCGCAGTACTCCTCCTGCCTTGGCATCGAAGCGCCGGAGTTCTCACGGAGGATTCGACGATGTTGATCTACCTCATCGCAGCCATTCTACTTAACAGATATTCTCAGACTTGCGCTTGCCTAGAGAGACTGCGCTGCGAGCATGCACACCTCAGCACGTTCAACGAGTGTGTGGGTGAGACAACGCAGCCTCATGGGCTCGGGGTGGTGGAAGGCGGTGGCTGTGTCGCAGATCCGGAACCAAAGGGACCACGCGAGTTACACAGCTTTGATTGATCTACCACCACGAGGATTCCAAATTACAACCACTCTCGTCAAGATACGAGATATCACATCTGTGATCTGAAGTATCCAACAATAACTCGTCTCAGGGCCGAAGACGATCGGGGGTTGCCAATGACAGGTTGAACCATGGACAGAAACGGGAAGGTGGCGCGATAGCCAGTTAGACAAGCACTTGGCGCGCTTTTTATCTTCTTGCCTTCAGCGGCCATGTCCTCTTCGTCGTCGCCCACGTCACCCACCACATCCTCGTCCTTCGTCTTCCAGAGCTCGCGGCACGATCGGGACTCCTTTCGGGGGCGACATGCCCTAAGCACGCGCCAACTCGCACGCCATGGCGCCGGCTCGCGCAGCGTGTCGCCCGTAGATGCACTCCCTACAGGGTTTGACCTCTTCCATCCACTGCGACGCGACGTGCCGCCGCCGCCAATCATCATCGCAGGCGCAACGCATCTACATACATCCACGCCAACGCTGCCATCCTCATTCGTCCTGCTGCCTAGCGCAACGTCGCGGCCCGCATCGCCCGGCGCGGATAGCCAGTCGAGCTCCACGAGCGCCCAGACTATGGGCCCGGGACTGAACGCGCTTCGCGTCATGCGGCCAGCTCCCTTTCGGGTCATGACTATCGGAGACGGGCTCTCGCCCACCGAACTTTTCGGTATCGCGGACGGGGTGTTCGATGCGCGCGCCGAGCGCCGGCTGGAAAGAGCCGCTGAAGAGAACGCGGCCGCGGCCGCCATGCTCAAGGCGCGAGTGAGCGCCTGGACCACGACGGGTGTCTACGGTGCGCTGGAGCCTATGCACGACAACCTCCAAGCCACGAGTGGTTCCGGCGATCCACTCCAGCTCATCGGCACCAGCCTCCAACAGACAGAAAAAACGAGTGCCATATGCGACCTGACATCTACATAGGTAGCGCATCCACGTACAGTGAGTCACGGTGTGTCTGCGGCCCACTCTCGAACAACTGCCTGACGTTCTCATACCCTTTTTCAGCAGCGATCTGTTGAGGTGTCGTTCCGTCGTTGTCCCTTACATCAGGGCTTCCGCCTTTCGCGAGCAGCAGCTTAGTGCTGCGCACAAATCCTTGTTCAGCAGCGACATGAAGCGGGGTGCGGCCCTTCTTGTCTTGCGCATTAGGGTTCGCGCCGGCTTCGAGCAGAAGTTGGACAGGGACCGTTGGTCCCTTGTATACGGCGATGTGTAGAGGGGTGCTCCCGTCATACCGTGTCGCGTTGATGTCGGCGCTCCAACTGAGAAGAAGCCGTACAATTTCCTCCGCCCCGCCGCTGTGGATGACACTGTGCAAGGGAGTCTCGCCGCTGCTATTAGAGACGTTGGGGTTGAGGCCGGCTTGTAGCAGCACTGTGGCAACAGAGGCGTAACCGCGTCGAGCGGCAGTATGCAGTGGGGTCTCGCCGTCGCTGCTGACCGTCTTTGTATCGACACCACACTGAATCAGCATTCCCACAACACGGCGAGCGTCTGCGCGAGTAGCACTGTGGAGAGCGGTCTCGCCGTCGTTTCTCACCGTATGGGGAGTTGCGCGCTTATCAAGCAGAAGCTTGACAATGCTTTCGAGGCCATCGCCGGCAGCGATATGAAGGGGAGTCTCGCCATCGCTGTTCTTGACCTCGGGGTTGGCGTTGTGTTCTAGCAAGAGACGAACGATGGGCTCGGAGCCCCTGCGAGCAGCAGTGTGCAAAGGGCTTGCACCATCTTGAGTGACTACATTGACCTCGGCATGTTTCTCGAGCAGAAGACGTGCTATGGCCTCCGATGACGCGATGTGCAGAGGCGTTATTCCGTCAGCCAACGCGGGGCTGTGCCACACTTGAGCCTCGAGGAGCAGCCGGACAAGATCTTCATGACCGTTCTCGGCTGCGAAATGAAGGGGATTTGTGCTGCCCGGGCCGTAGCTGAAGAGCCTGGTATTGGCGTTGTTCGCAAGCAGAGTTTGCATCACACCCTCTTGCTCGGCTGATAATGCCGCGCCAAACGCGGAGACGAACTTGCCGCCTGCAGCCACATAATGAGCATGTATAACACTCGGAGTAAGCTTACATCACCTTGTACATGAATTTCCGCGCCCCGCTCCAACAGCTTCTGCACGAGGGGCTCGTTACCTTCATGTGCGGCAAACTGGAGAGCAGACATAAAGTCGCCTGGAGCCAAATTAAGCCCAAGCATCGTGGTGATAAAGTTAAAAATCATACCTGTATCGACCCGAACATTTACATCAGTCTGACTGTTGGCTGCTAGCTTTTGTACTGTGGCTATGTCCCGCTTTTCAATGGCCATCCGAAGCTGGTTTTCGAGGCGAATCGCCGTAGCATTGCGCCGGTAAGATGCGAGGAGTGCCGTGTCACGGATGGGCAGCGACAGTAGGAGCAAGGCAAGTGTCTTGCCGAACGTCCACTGAGACTCGCCAGATTGTTGCTGGTTCCTTGCTCAGTAAATCGAGAGCTCGGTGTTGCATAAAAAAGCCATGTTCACAGCCATAAGGATGACGAGGCTGATGATCACAGGCAAAGCTCCAGCCTCATGTTGTTGCATGGACTGGGAGAACTCCACATCCATATTCCAACTGCAGACATGAGCGTGAGATGCAGTGATCCCAGCGCAACCACAAGCGTGCGGATAGGTCGGGGACCTGAGTCTTCGTTGTCTAGCGTCACACCATTAGATACTGCGACCATCGAAAGCGACAGATCGGATTACGAACCTTCACTACGCAAGCTTTTCTCTCCCCGTGCAGCCTCCAAATCCTGTCCACCATCGCCTGATGCCGATGACAAGCTCGTGTGGACAGGCAGGTGCAAACCTTGCACCACATGATGCACCCAAGCCGTCCACTCTGGTCGTATGTGTCCTGCTTTAGCTGGCAGGCCGCTTCGATGATGCACACAGAGGATGAAGTAGATAAAGGTGTTGGTATTGTTCATCCAGCTCAGGTTGAGGATAACAGAGGCGTGGAAGTCACTCAGTGTCAGTGCACATCAGCTTGCACAGGTTACGGTTCGGTTCGGTTTGGCTTCGGACGTGTCTCGGACTCGTCGTGTGCATCCATGTTGACTCGGGCTGTGTATGCTGTATCGGACTAACCACGCTGTGCGTTGCTACGCACAGCTGGTGCGGACATCACGCATGTGATTGTGTTCCATGCGCCATTGGTGTCTTGATAGACCCGATGGCTGTTCTCGCTTATCTGCGGCTATGCATGTACTCTAGTATATAGGCCTGCCACTTGGGCAGGCGAATCCTTAGTGTTCTCTCTCCCCTCCACTCCGTGTGTATCGATCAGGGCTGCGCTAGGCCATCCCCCATCAATATATCCTTAAACCTCAGTCCATAGGTACAGGCCTGTACAATGGTAGAGATGAGGATAGCGAACGCTGTGACGAGAATGGTGGTGGACTGGTCCTCAATGGTCTCCATTTCTTTCGAGTCTGCTCTCTTGTCCTTGAGCGCATAAAACGCCGGTGCGAAGCTGAGAAAGTTCTGGGCGTAGATCGCGGCACGGACGCCGATGCCGGAGACGTCAGGATTTGCTGGGATAGAGCAAGACATTGCGAGCGTTGTCGGAACGAAGGGCACCGAGGGTCAGAGCAAGAGAGAAAATAAGCCTAGCCATGCTCTTTAAGTGCAGCGTCGGAACAGACGGCGCGGTGCTCTGCTCCAACATATGCACTGCCGAATTGACAGCTAAATCTCACGGCAGCGCGTCGTCCAGGTTGTTCGGCCCTCGAGGCAGAATAAGAAGGGAGAATAAGTGTCATGTCAAGTGCGCCTCGTGTCACTGATGCATATTCTTCCGGTGCTACCCACTAGTCCAACCGATTTAAGTACCCATATGCAATGTCGGTATACAACGCCGTGCTCGGCATGACATCGTGGGCAAGTCAGAGGCATGCAAGTCGATTTGGCAGTCGACATCGAGCAAGGTTTGACAGCAAGACAGCTGACAGCAACATGCGCTGACGTGCGCCGGTATTTCGTCGGAGCTGCGTCATGGTGGCCGCTCCGCGACGATCGTCCTAATGTAGGGAAGTGGAAATCGCGGACTGTGGAAGTAGAGATCAAGATGCGCGACGATCACGTGTAGCCCGTGTTCTGTCCACAGGGAAATTTGCCGATTCAAGGCATGCTCATATCGACAGCTCAGTCAATAACGTTATCGTTCTCACTTATGTAGGTTAGTGAGTGATGTGTGTGTAGAATAGTGACATCACTTGGGTCGCTGCAGTAACGGTTCCGGATCCAGTTTGGTGGCTCGGCCTTTTCTCGTGCTCCATCTCATGCCTCCACGAGGGCGACCGGACGCTGGCGTTGGCGCGGTCGCCGTTGGCGCCGAGGACGATGGCCGACATCACGAGCCAGGCAGCGACGCGCTCGAGCTCGAGCCTGGGGAGTCTTCGCCTCCCGCCCAGTCTCCGTCAAGCTCAAGAAGATCGGCGATTGCGACGCTGCCGCGGTCGCCGCGGTCGATCTATAGTGCTAGTCCGACCCCATCAATTAGTGGAGCGCCTGTCCCGTTCTTTCCTTCCGTTACCCAGCCATTATATGTTGACCCGGAGCGGCTGGCCGCAGTCCCTGATCGTCCGACCGGCCGCACCACGTTCAATGACACACTGGTGGAGGAGCCTCTTCAGCCGTGGGAGGAAGCGGCTCGGCTTAGCCCTGCAGATATAGATGGCCAGACACCAACCTTGTCCGAGCCGTATCTGTTCCCGCGTCTAACAAAGAATGAGAGGTACGTGCGCGCCGTGCAGTCTCGATGGGCCAATATCTCACCATACGGCTTCTTTACAGGGATCGCTTAACGGCATTATGGTACTACACTCGTAACCTCCAGGAAGATGGAGCCTTCCTCGCCCACCTCCGTGACACCCTCGACTTGGTCCAAGAGCTTATCCCCTACGACACCATCATTCTTGGGCTCATGGACAAAGACGTTTACACTCGTTTGGTCACTACCCATGTTCCTCTAGCCGTCCTACCCCGCCGTGAGGCGACGTGTGCTCACACTATCAACCAACCTCCCGGAACTACGCTCTACCTCCCGGACATGAGGGAAGACCCGCGCTTTGCGCATTCTCCGCACGTTGCCGAGGCTGGCCTGGTTACCTACGCTGGGACCGCTCTGCGGTTCTCCTTCGAGCGCCGTGACGGCGAGCGCGAGGAGGTGGTCATGGGCTCATTGTGTGCCGCCAGCTTCGCGCTCGGCCCGAGCCTGACCCCGCTCCAGCAACGAGCGATGGTGCGCTTCGCGGACATGATCGTGCACGATATCATCGAACGGGCACGCACTCTCCGTGCGAACGAGCGTCACACGATGGCTTCACGCCTGGCCGCCATCACCGCAGAGGTGGACGCGGAGAACGCGGTCGAAGTAGTGCTTGAGTCGCTACGGACAACATATCCAGGTGCAGATCTATCCATTCAAGACTGTCCGGATGACACCATCCCGCTTCGCGGGACCAGCCCCGTCCATTACGATGACTTCTACAACTACCTATACGAGGACAGTGACCAGATTGAGGCCGACATCCTCGCGCACAACCACCTCCCATCCTCCTCACAGGCAGGTACGCGCACGCTCCGCGCCGTCGCGGTGAAGCGCACGTCCCTCCCACACACGTATCTTGTTGTCGAATCGGCGGACCTCACCCAAGTCTTCGACGACATCGACGCGGCCTTTGTATACTCCTGCGCGCTGATATTGTGCAACGTGTATCAGGCCGCAGAGCTCGAGCGTGCGACAAGAGCACGCGTATCATTCCTCAGGGGCATCAGCCATGAGCTGCGAACGCCGATACATGCACTCCTCAGCTCCTGCGAGCTCTTGGTCGAGGATGCCCGGCGTGCGAGCCACCTCATCTCCGCCCGGTTCGCCACGGATGGCGGCAAGGGTGCAGAGGAGCACGCGGCCCTGCTCGCCAACGCCATCGCCTCGGGCCGACAGCTCATGGCGACCGTAAATAATCTGCTCAACATCGATGCCCTCGGCACACTCGCACCGACACCCGCGCCCGTCGCCCTCGCCGCATTCGAGTCCACTCTCCTCACCCAGACCGTCGTGGCGCTGGGCGAGCGCACTGAGCAGGTGCACGTGATGTGCGAGCATCTCCTTCCGCCGGACGTGCACATCCTCTGCACCGACTTCGACCTACTCAAGCAGGCTCTCACTGCGATCCTCGACAACGCCGCGGCACATACTCGAGAAGGTGCCATCACCCTCCGCACGACGCTCGAGGATACCGATGATGCTCAGATCGGTACGCTCGTGTTTGACGTGTTGGACACGGGCCCTGGGATCGCCGCCGACGTAGCGAAAGGCTTGTTTGAGAGCTCAGGTGTGAAGGCCGCCAGTAGTGGAGGCCTCGGGCTTCCCGTCGCTCGGCGTATAGCTCGGGCGCTCGGTGGGAAGCTTGAGCTCCGCAAGACCGACGAGAGCGGCAGCTGGTTCCGCCTATCACTCCAGGCGCCGGTACTTGCAGGCCAACGCGGCCACTCGGCACAACGCGTCGCGCGGGACGGGCACATCCGCACATTTGCCCTGGTGGACATGCTAGACGATGCGCGCACGGAGGCCATCCGCGCCACCCTCTCAGCCGCGAAGCTCGGGGAAGCGACATATCGCGAGGCCGATCTGCTCATCGGGACAAAGGGCAGCGAGCTCGATGTGCGCGGGGAGCAGGTGGTGCTCGTTATGCACTCCGCGGACGAGACGCCCGTCCTCGGGCCCCGGGCGGTGCCGCTGGCGGAGCCCGTGTGTGCCGAGTCGCTGTGGGCCGCACTCGGTGCGGTACTCGACCTCCACGAGCGTGAAGCGAAGCGGAGGACGCCACCGCCGTCGGGCTCGGCCGATTCTGTGCACGCCGCAGTCCTCACCACAACGAGCTCTGTCGTCTCTGCGCGGACGCGTGCAGCGCTGCGGATCCTCATCGTCGATGACAACGTACGCTGAAGGCGTTGAGAGCGACGTGGACCCGGACTGACCCGCACGCAGACCACGAACATCAACATCCTCTGCATGTACAGTCGCAGGCGCGGCTTTGCGCATGTCTCGGCACTCGGCGGCTCGCTTGCGTTCGACGCGTACGAGGCCGCGATCACAGCGGGCTCGCCTGTTACGCTTGTGCTGGTCAGCTCTGGCGCGGACGCATCCGAGCTGCATGCTGACGACGCGCCTACAGATGGACCTGCAGATGCCCGTGATCGACGGTGCAGAGGCGACGCAGCTGATCCGTGCACACGAGGTAGCGCACCGGCTGCGGCCGTGTCTCATCTACATGGGTATGTACATCCGGCTGTCCTGGGCGGAGCGAGACTGACGCCTTGCGCTAGTCAGTGGCCAGAGCTCGGACATGGACAAGAGGCGTGCGACCGACGCGGGCGCTGACGGGTACTATGTCAAGCCGCTGAGCATCCGCACCCTGGACGGGCTCATCGACCTGCACTTTCCGGGGTCTTAGCGGCTATCTGCTGGCCCCATTCTCAGGTCGTACGCGACACATTCGCTCTTCGTTTTCTCGGTTTCTCCTTGGGGTTTCTGCTAGGCATGCTTTTCGCACATGTTGCTGGGGTCTTTCGGTTGTACTAGTCTCGTAGATAGAGGGCCAGATTATATTTTATTATATGCTCTAAAGCAGCTTGCCCCGCCTATCCACTCACCATGGCAATTCTCTGTATTTCATTATTCAATTGTGCATGTTTTGTTCCATCGTCAGAGCGCGTGAGAGAGTGCATCGCCCTCACACAAAGTTACTATCTCAACCCCCTCCTCTTGTTACGTCAATAGAAAAGTGCGGAGACGACACCGGCCACGACGCAGAAAGCAATCCTGATCACCGATGTCAGCTGGGTGGCTACGTTGACGAGAGAGATATGGTGGCGTACATTAGAGACGGGTCCTTTTGTGAGATGCCCGCCGCGGTGATTGGGTTGATGACGTTGTCGGGGGTGTGCTCCGTTGCGTTCCACGCTGACACGGTCCCGAGGACAAATGACGACACGCTCGGCTTGCCGTTCTGTGTAGCAGCATTGATCTGCGTGCTTTCCTGGGATAAATAGATCTGGTCGTATGTTATGACAGGGACGACACTGGGCGGGTTGAAGATTGAGCCATCCAAATACTCGTAGATGTGGCTGGGCGGAATATGTTAATAAGGTGGTGTCTGCAGGTCAAGACAGTCTCTTACGCAGCATCGGTCTGGCTGTTGAGGTTGTATATGTCCAGAGCTGGCTGTCCAGCTGCACGAAAGGTGTCGTTAAGTAGACATCCAGGGGCACCATCGGCATCGAGCAAGTATAGGACCTTCCATGACATGAGCTATCTGTTCGTACGATTCGGTTACTCGTGCTTACCACCGCCTTCGCACCCCGTTGGTATGCGCTTGTGAAGACGTCGATCCCGGCAGAATAAGGGTTCGTCATGGACTGTGTGCAAAACACGAAGGCGATCCAAGGTGCATCGGCTGTCATGTGAAAAGCATCAGTACTTGTAGCTCGATCTGAGTCCATGAGAAACTCACCCTTAGGGTCGTTGCGAGTCAACTGGCCCTCCTGGAACACCACGAAGGCGCCCTGGCTCAGTCCACCCGTATTCACGCCTGCCGCTAGGTAGACGAGCAGGATAGGATCCAGACGCGATAGACTACGCCTATAGTGAGCTCGTATATGGTACTGCGAGCCGCGAGAACGGACCTAGAGTTGGAGTTGGACCCGCTGGTAAGGTACAGGAGCGAGTGTGCCGACGAGTTGGTCGGGACGATCGCGTGCTGGTTGGGGTTGCTGGTAGGAATGGCAGGCACGTATGCCCGCGCAAGGCCGGCATACGCTACACAGGCGCATAAAGCAGAAGTTCACGACAGCATGCTTGGAGACGAGGGATGGATGGCAGTCTCGCTCTGCAAGCGAGAATATAAGAGGGCGCTCTTCCCAGCATACCTCTCCATGGTTATACAAATGATAAAGTGTGAGCTCGCATGCCTGTAGTGAGCTTGTGAACACTTTGCCAGATTCAACAACCGCCTCGGCCGCTGTCTGACGTCGAGCAGGCGTTCTTCCACGACCTGAGTTGAGCCCGGGCTCCAAGAGTCCTAACGTGTCTTAACCAGCTGAAACCATTGTCGACGTCGCTGATTCCCTTCTGGGCAATCCTTAGACAAGTAGCGACAGGACAAACCGGCGCAGTACTCGAACTCGGGGGCTGCAGTCGACGCCTCAGATTGGGTCGGCGGGACTGCGATCACGAGTTGGCCGGCCGGTCGGACGCGAGGGGCGCCGCTCGTCGTGCTCGCACGCCAGAACCCCGAAGAGATGCAAAAGTGGCCGACGGACGGGATGGTCGCTACTACCGACTCGCGTACGGCTGCTGGAGCGGGGTGTGCTGCACGTTCCCGACGCACTTGAGGTCGACGGTCATATCTTCGATGGCTTCGCTCAGTTCGACCACGTCACTCCCGCGTTGACGACAAATGCGTCTTCGCCGACGCCATGAACGATGCCCCGGACTCTGTTGCACCCCGTGATATCGCCCTGTCGCATCGTCTGCTAATCATTACCGGACTATACTGGTCGCGTACATCACTTTTGTGTATTCCTGTGACTCGCCGTGCGTGATCATCCGCTCCGACCCGTCTTGAGTCGTGACTTGCTGGTATGGAGTGCCGTACGCGAAAGAAGGTATGGGAGCACCCACGCCCGCAGCACTATGCACTGACGCGGGGGTCGGTGTAGTTGTGCCCGCAACTGGTGCAGACGTAGAAAAGGATCATGCGCGTCTCCTTGCGCTTGGACTGGTCCTGGAAGAAGACGGCACTGAGAAGTGTAAGCATGGCGGAATAGACCCGAAGAGCAGGAGTACACACTCGTAGTTCCCGCAGGACGGACATGAGCGCATATCGTGTCCCTAATAGACCTTGTCAACACGGCTGCGCGCTGGTCGCAGCATGCGCACGCACGAGCGTAGTGTCCGACGCGAGGTCCGTGGTCACGCCGACCTGCTCTCTGCACACGCTCAGCCGGGCCCGACCACGGGTATATGTGCAGCGCACTTTGAGACGATGACCAAGTCGTTCTTGTACACGCACTTGTTCGGCACGTCCTCCTCGTACTCGCAGATCCGGCACGCATACACCATCTCGCGCCGCCCCGGGTCCGCCTTCGGGTACAGCAGGTTGTTGCAGTCCGCGCAGAAGTGGAGCGACGCCTGTGTGCACACAAGCGTGAGTCGGGGGCAGGCGCATACACGCAGCGTGGGCACAGACCATTGGGCAGAGGACAAGCGCGGTGCGCTAACCCGGGCCGGCGGGCTCAGAGCGCGTCCACGACCCCGGCCGCGACGCATACATCGATGATCACACACTGATCGCGCCGCCCATGCCTTCCGTGCTGCCGCCCGAGCTCTGGCACGCCGTCGCGCTGCACGCCAACCTCAATGGTCGGCGCGCGCTCCTGCAGACCTCGCGAGCGTTACATACAGCGGCCTGCAGACTACTATTCTCGACAGTAATCCTCCGCTTCGGGCTGTGGGAGCGCATGCGCACGGACGAGCCCGACGAGCCGCTTGACCTCGACGCGCTCGCGCACGCCACGGCACAGCGCACGGCCGCGCTGATGGCGCACATCGCGGCGGTCCCCGCGTTCGCGCGCGTGGTGCGGCGTCTGCATGTGCTCTCGTACAGCTTGAGCGAGGACGACGTGCGCACGGGCCAGCTCATCGCGAGTATCCGCGCGATCCCGCACCTCCAGACTTTTCACTGGATCGGGAATTTCCCCCACCTCTCGCTTGTCGTCGCCGAGGGTCCGTATCTGTCGTGTTGGTGTCATGCGCGCTGACGATCGCGCAGCAATCAGCGAGTGCTGCCCCGACCTGCGCGAGCTCCGGATCCCCGCCACACACAGCACGCGCTCCGTCCCGGGCTCGCTGACGATGCGGAGCCTGGGCACGCTCATCGTCGTCTGCCAGCTCGACATCGACAACGTGCGCTTTACCCCTTGTCACCCCTTCCCCGCCCCTCACCCCGCCCGCAGGTCCACGGCTACGCGCCGGGCCACATCGCGCAGTGCCGCCCGCAGCTGCTCCACCTGATCAACACGAACCCGAGCCTCGTGCACCTGACGATCTACTCCGACCTGCTGACGGGCCTCTCGGCGGCGGTGTTCAGCGGCCTGCGCGAGCTCGAGCTCTGGGGGCCGCGCGACGCGCACATCGGCCAGCTCGACCGGCTCCTGCCAGCGGCGAGCGCGCTCGAGGGCCTCGCGCTCGTCGAGCTCACGCACTGCCAGGACGTGATGCCGCTCCTGCACCGGCACGCCCGCGCGTTCGGCCGCCTCGCGCGCCTCAAGCTCATGAGCATCGATCCCGTCCACTCCCGCGATACGATGCGGCACCTCACGGGCTTTGTCGCCGCGCAGGCGCAGCTGCGCTGGTGAGCGCGCCCCCCACGTCCGCGCCGCCAGAACGCTGACGGTGCTCAGGCTCGACATCGACCTGCCCGGGCTCGGCCGCGCGCCCTTGTTCGAGCTCCTCGCGGGCATCGGGCGCGTGCCGGCGCTCGAGGTCCTCGGCTTCGACTGCCGCGCGACGGTCGAGCTCGACGACCTGCAGTTCATCGCCGACGCGCTGCCGCGCGGCCTGCGCGCGCTACACCTGCAGCTCTCGTGGGAGAACGTGCCGTTCGCGGACCCCGCGATGAGCGGCCTGCTCGACTGCCTCGCGGACATGCCGGGGCTCGCGCTGCTGCACCTCCAGACGCTGTTCGACACACACGACGACGGCGCGGACGAGCTCGCGTTTGCGCTCCCGCCGCTCCGCACCGTCGGCTTTGGGAAAGCGCTGTGGGAGATCGACCGCGCGAGGGGCACGCCTGTGCTACGGAGATGGACGCTCCGCGAGGTTGCGCTGCGCGATGCGAGCACGCTTGGCGCGGCGGGAGAGTGGTTAGTGTGTGGAGCGCGCAGAGAGAGGAGAGGATGTTGACTGACGCCCGCATAGGCTGCTTCGCTTTCACAATTTGCTTGGGGACGCCGGGGCTTCGACCAACCCTTAGTATATTGTAATCTTGCTGTATCTTGAACTGACTCACCACACTGTACGTGTATGCAATGGTTTTAGCTAGTTAAGACACGAAATGCCTCTTGGAGCCCGGGCTCGACTCAGGCCCTCCTCAGTTTCTTCGTGAAAGAAGGCCTGTTCGACGACAGACAGCGACCGAGGCGGTTGTTGAATCTGGCAAAGTGTTCACAAGCCATGCGAGCTCACACTTTAACACTTATATAACCATGGAGAGGTATGCTGGGAGGAAGAGACTGCTGTCTCGTCAACTCGCTACGCGTCTTGGTGCGATCATCCTTTCTTCTCTTCTCTTTCAGACATCCACGCAGCGTCGCGGTGGCCTTGGGAGCGATCACAGCGTCCAGCCGAGGAGCCAACGCACCTCTCGGACGCATTCAACGCTCGTCTCAGGCTTACTGATAAGTTCGTTAAGCCTAAGGCAAGTGTTGAATCCGTTCGTAGAGGTGGGTGTGCAGTGACCACGGGCGGGGTGCGTGGTGGCCGGAAGAAAGAGAGAAAGCGATGCAACGCAGTGACTGCGCGCTCTTGACGTCACGCGTTGACCATCGCTGGGAATTCCGACATCGTTCGCTATCATCCAGCCCCCAGCGCATCTACTGTTGAGCAAGCTCTGTGTGCTAAGAGCCAACATGCTTCGATGGAGAGCCCTCCGCCGCCCGTGTGTATCCATCGCGGCTCACGCCCGTGCCTCGTCATCTGCTGGAGCAACGGTTCCCGACGGAATCCGCGTACGCCCCCACTCACTTAGTAACATCACATAGTCCTAAATAATTATCTGTCTAGGCTCTTCAAGCTGGATTTCGCGACCCCAGCTCACCGCTTTACCTCGCACCTGGCACTGTCGGGCCAGCGACGCCCGACGCGGTGATTGACGAGGACTCACGAGCCGAGGCACTACGTGAAGGGAAGGATCTGTTGACCAAGCGCGGCTCCGACCCCGATAGCTTCTGGGCACAGCCGGTCGTATGGGGAGAGCTGGACTCGTTCCAGTACGTGCTGCTCTTCTGCGCTCTGAGATGGACTGTTGACCACGCCGGAAGAACAGGCACTTGAACAACGTTCATTATGGTAGGTATACATCTCCTACTCCCTTATATGCATCGTAGCTCATGGCTCTCTCAGTCCGGTACATCGAAACGGTGAGCAGACAGGCACATCTTACGCCAAATCCTCCGCTGATGCATGCGCGGTAGGGCCGCATGAAGTGGCTATCAGCAGTGATGCACGAGCTAGGAGGTGCTGAACGAGTGCGCGCCATGCTGAAGGGCCAAGGCATATCCTTCATCCTGAAGAGCATCTCCGTCACATACCGCCGGCCTGTCACGTATCCCGACACGGTACTCCTGCTCTCTCGGTTCATTCCTGCAGTTCTCACAACCATCCAGCTACTCATGGCTCACAAGCCGCATATACCAGATACGGGCTCGGATAGCCAGCGCTGGCCCAAGTCGCACTTTCATCTCGCGGGTGCAGCGTGGTCGTGTGCACAGCGGGTAGTCGTCACAGATGCGGACAGCGTCATCGTGTGGTATGACTACGATGCTCTCAAGAAGTGCGATCCCGGCGCAGAGGCCCGCGAAGCGGTATGGCGACGGATTGGTAACTCATCGTAGATACCGCCGACTTTCGCGTGGTAGAGGAACGGCAGCTACGAGCTGAATAGACTGTGGATAGGTGTAACGGCCGGCATGTGGTGGCTTTATGAGCAACTATGACAGCATCCCTGCAAAACAATCATGTGATCGCCATCTCTCTTGACTCCTGCCCCCATCTTCCCATCTTCTGCGCGCGCGATGTCGTCTCTTGACCTTTCCGAGGATGTGATGGCGTCAATACTTGATTGGATATCCACGAGTGATAAGGCGACGCTACTGGCGTGTACACGGGTCGCTAAGGCCTGGCAAATCCCGTCCCAGAAGCGGCTCTTATCGCACACGACGCTCGACGATCTGAAGATGGCAACTTCACTTGGAAACACACTCCGCATGGCACCGTGGTTGGCTTCTTATGTTATTAGTCTGATTTACCCGTTTCATTTGCCGTCGGATCCCGCTGCATGGCATAACGCGATTGGGACACCCTTGACCAACCTACAGCACCTTCGATTTACCCAGATATACGGCTTCGCCGAAGAAACAGATTCAGACCCATGCCGGGCTGTCGATATAGAACTGCATCATTTCCGCGCAGCTGCTACGGTCGATCTCAAACGGCTACTGTTCCGGCACCTCGGTTAGATGCAGCACTTCGTGTCACAGTTTGCTCGAGTGAAGTCCTTGAGCATCGAAAGTTGTTGTTTTTTCGAGTACGATGATCCCGTTGTGGATGTTTTATTGGGGCACATAAAGTTAAATGCGCTATACCTCAAAAAGAACGACAAGAAGAATCTCCGCCGGATGTGGAAATGGTTCGAGGCTGGTGCGACTGCTAATCTCGCTATCTTGTTCATCGAGATGGACTTGCTTGGCTGCATCAGTCTGCATAGTTGTGCACATACTCTCAATGAGCTGTCACTTGGGGAATTCATATCAGGTGAGCCCGCGCAAAACCTCCGTCCCATGTCTATCAACGACGCGGCCCCATGACAGACGTAACATCAGAAGTTGAACAGGTACTACAGACCCTCCCTAATCTCACCGTTTTGGGCCTTCCACCTCTCAAGACGTATGGACAGCGTGTGAAAGTTGACGCGCTCGTTCGCCTCTGCAACGCGCCCCCACGTCTAGCAGAAGTCCGCTTCGGCGAAGTCTAGGCAACCTCAGCCGTACCGGAAAACGTCAGAGTCGCGTGGAGCACTTTGTCTGCGTTCATGCTGAACATGAAACGATCGCCGACGATTCGATCTGTCATTGTCAGGCTGTTTTTCTTCAATAAGGGAGGTACTGCGATATTGTTAACGGACATTGGTCGGTTCAAGAAGTACATCAGGACTAGGGATGGAATGGACGAAGTTCTCTCTGGCTCAATCCGGCTGGTCCTGCGGCTTTCCGACCAGCGTGGAGTGGAGAATGAACGAAGTTTGTAAATCTGTTGTCATCGTTGGACAAAGAGGCGAAATTTCAAGAACCAGCACGAGAGCGCCAAAGCATGACGGCTCAGGATGTGTCTGGTCAAAGCGTGAATACAGCAAGAGCAGTCAGGGACCATGTTGCAGCGGAAGTGGCGAGCGCGAGTGGAGTGGTAATTGGGGAGACGATAGCTGTGATGGTCAATTTCTCAGAGATGCGGAACGAGTTTGTACATCCGAGTTAGACACACACGACCTGCACGAGAAGGAGTGAGCGTTGTGAAAAGAGCACAGCCACTCAAAGCGC
>LCTX01001323.1:0-17578 GCA_002233555.1 Limonomyces culmigenus | reverse complement strand
GCAGTCTCTTGATAGAGCTATGACACACTTTGTTTGCTAAAAAAATAGGAGAATGCAACCAGTACTGACTGTATATGAATAAAGTATTTGTGTTGAGCAGTTGGTTGAACATCTCATCTGCCTTTTGATACAGTTCAAATGTCTATATCTCAGACTAGGAATATGTGCCAGCTCCAAATGAAAGTCATCTTAAGGACTCCCAAAAATGAGTAGCAAATGGCCTGGCTGCCAGGTAATTTGAACAATACAGAGATTATTTATGGTCAATGTAAGGAGAACTATACTATGTATGCCCACTGAAGATTGCGTGATGTAATCCCTAATATAGCACCCAGGATGGGGCAAATACTGGGCTGATGAGGCCAATACAAACTACAACATCCCTAAAATTATATCTGGGAGTGCCAAGATCATTACCAAAACTTATGCACTTCAAAACCAAGTTACAAAGACTACACCAAGTACAGAAATCATGGGGCCACTGTGCATATTTCTAGAGATGGCAGCAATCCAAAATGCCAGGAAAGTGAGAGCTGTCAGATGTGTTGGGAGCATCATGGTGTGCTGCAACCATGCAGTAATGTTGATATATGGTGCTGATAGGTGCCTACATATTTGGGTAACCATTACTGGTGACCCCATGGGTGGGGCGGCAAAACAATGGTGAACTGATCAGAAGTGACAAAATTGATCAAATGAGATGGGGTTGATGTTTTATTTGCAGCATATACAAAACATGACTCTATAGGTTGTATAGTAGCTCATCTGACAGCTAAGAAGCCAGAATATCTACATGTATATTTTAAGCTCAGATCTGACAGCTTTATGCTAAGTTATGAATTGATCAATCCAAAAGTGCAAAACACTTGATGAATACTGTAAGTCACTGTACGCCAGTACAGCGCAGGGGCCGCCTTAACCGAGTCCGGCACGTACACACCCGCACGCCCAGTGAGGGCGGGCAGCAGCGGCTCCGCAGGTTGATCAGCTTTTCGAGTATTGCAACACCCGTCTCAAGTGCCAAGCCGGGGAGCGCACCGACACCGCCCAAGGACTTGCCAGGCACAGCGCCGTGGATCTCAGTTGAAGGGTACAATGTTGCGCGCACGGTGTTGTGGTGGGCGGCGTTGGCTGTGACTGAGATGCCCTCAGCTGTTGGGGGTCAGGATCAACGTGTTGACAACCCAACAGAGGACTCACGGAGGTACAGTGCATCCTTATCCTTGAGTGACTGCGGGAGGTACTGGGCCGCACAGCTGAGTGCGGACGCAAAGCTCTGCGGCGCCGCGGCGTACGCGACGGCGGCGCCCTCAGACGCCTTCTGGCCGGCGACCTGCACGCTCACGGTCGCCTTCTCGGCGGCCAAGTTTGCGCCAATTGCGGCCTTCTCCTGTGCAATGGCAAGCGCGGCCTGCGCCTGGCGCGCGACCTCGGTCGACTGCAGCTCTGCAATCGACGTTGGGAACGCGCCCGGGATGTTGAGCCCGGGCGTCTGCGCGGTTGCGCCGGACTCATTGTACTGGTCGAGCCCGGTCACGGTTGACACATGTGCCATGGGCGTGAATGTGACAGTCGAGTGCGTCGTTGGTGGGATCGTGGCTGCGCTTGGCATCGTACCACCAATGGGAACCGCCGTTGGGGGAGACGCCGCCGGCAGGGAGGATTGCGCCAATTGCAGGGAGCACGCGCTGTCGTGCGTCGCCTGGGAACGCATTCGGCGCTGGGATTGCGGTCGTTGTCTGCAGGATTGCAGTATGTGCCAATGTTGCAGGCGGGAGTGGCACCACCATTGTGTCGAACATTGGCACGGGCACGGGGGCCTGCGCGGCCACAAGTGTCTGGCCGGGCACGGCAGTGAGGAGCGCACCAGAAGCTTGGGGCGTTGGGCCTTGCAGCATTAGCTCACATTCACAGCATAGTAGAATGGACTGTAAGTACAGATCTTGCCACAAGTGGGCCAGCGCCATGAGGAGCCAATTGTTGGTCTTGTCAGAGCGGACCTGTTTGAATGCTGGGGCACGCGCAAGTATAAGTGCGGAACAAAAGCCGAGACCTGGGTCCAGTCACTCAAGTTTGCCCGCCGTCTGGATTCAGCTCAACCGCACGGCTTCCCGCGGCTTCGCTCTCAGCCAAATTGGGCGTGTCTGGTTCAACCAGGAACATCTACTAGGGAGGGGTTGTAAAGTGAGACTTGCCAGATTGTTGCTGGTTCTTTGACCGGTAAATTGAGAGTTTGGTGTTGCATAAGAAAAAGATATTCACAGCCAGCAGGATGACAAGGCTGATCATCACGGGCAAAGCCCCAGCCTCATGTTGCTGGTACAACCGGGACAGCGAACGGCGGTACAAATAGAAGTGCAGCACAAGAAACAGTGCAGCGGGCATCAAGAGGTTCAGCAGTGGCATCAGGAAGAGGCTGTAGAACACCAGAGACAATTGTTGAGGAGTGAGCAAAGTGATGTGGATGGATGCGCCTAAAATGGAGATGTTGGTGCACTCGAGGGGATTCACAGCACCCCCACTTGACTGTATGAGGAGCAGCTGCCGTGACTCAAAGAGAGCGGGAGAACTCCACATCCAAATTCCAACTGTGGACATGAGCGTGAGGTGTGGCGATCCCAGCACAACCACAAGCTTGCAGATAGGTCGGGGTCCTGAGGCTTCGTTGTCTAGGGCCACACTGTCAGCTACTATTACCTTCTAAAGGAACAAATCAGATGACGAACCTTCACTAGGCAAGCTTTCCTTTCCAGGTGTAGCCTCAGTGTCCTGTCTACCGCCGTGTGAGTAATGTTTAGTATCAGTAGTTGCTATTGAGAGATTTGGCTGACCTTTGCCTGCTGCCAATGACATGCTTGTGCAGACAGACAGGTGCAAACCTTGCGCCACATGATGCACCCAAGCCATCTGTTCTGGCCAAATCTGTCCTGCTTTAGCTGGCAGGCCGCTCCAATGATGCACATAGAGAATGAAGTAGATAAACGTGTTGATGTTGTTCATCCAGCTCAGGTTGAGGATAACAGATGCGTGGAAGTCACTCAGTCCATAAGTACAGGCCTGACAATGGTAGAGATGAGGATAGCGAATGCCGTGACAAGGATGGTTGTTGACTGGTCCTTGATGGTCTCCATTTCTTTCAAGTCTACTCTCCTGTCCTTGAGCGCATAAAACGAGGGTGCGAAGCTGAGAAAGTTTTGCTCATAGATCGCAGCACAGACGCCGATGCCAGAGACGTTGGGATTTGCTGGGATACAGCAAGACATTGCAAGCGTTGTTGCAAAGAAGAGCACTGGGGGTCTGAGCAAGAGAGAAAGAAAACAAGACCAACCGTGCTCTTTAAGTGCAGCGTTGGAACAGACCGCGCAATGCTCTGCTCCATCATATACATTGCTGGATTGACAGCGAAATCTCACGGCAATGGGACATCCAGGTTATTCGGCCCTCAAGGCAGAACTAGAAGTGAGAATGAGTGTCATGTCAAGTGTGCCTTGTGTTACTGATGGCTCTCCTTCCGGTTTTACTCCCCAATCTGACCAATCAGAGTACCCATATACAATGTCAGTATTCCACGTCGTGCGCAGCATTACGTCGTGGGCAAGTCAGATTCATGCAAGTCGAGCTGGCAGTCAACATTGAGTAAGGTTTGACAGTAAGACGGCTGACAGCAACATGCGCTGACGTGCGCCGGTAATTCGTCGGAGCAGCGTCATCGTGGCTGCTCTGCGACGATCGTCCCAATGTGGGGAAGTGGAAGTCGCGGACTGTGGAAGTGGAGATCAAGATGTGCTACGATCACGTGCAGCCCATGTTCTGTCCACAGCGAAATTTGCCGCCTCAAGGCATGTTCTTGTCCACAGCTCGATCAATGACATTATTGTTCTCGCTGATGTAGGTTAGTGAGTTGTGTGCTTAGAGTAGTGACATCACTTGAGTCGCTGCAGTAACGGTCCAGGCTCCAGTTTTGTAGCTCGGCCGTTTCTTGTGCTCCATCTCATGCCTCCACAAGGGCGACCGGACGCGGGCGTTGGCGCGGTCGCCGTTGATGACGACGAGGACGACCGACATCACGAGCCGGTCCGCGACGTGCTCGAGCTCGAGCCTGGGGAGTCTTCGCCTCCCGCACAGTCTCCGTCGAGCCCAGGAAGATCGGTGACTGCGACACCGCCGCGGTCACCGCGGTCGATCTATAGTGCTAGTCCGACCCCATCAATTAGTGGAGCACCTGTCCCGTTCTTTCCTTCCGTTACCCAGCCGTCATATGTTGACCCGGAGCGGCTGGCCGCAGTCCCTGATCGTCCGAACGGCCGTACCACGTTCAACGATACACTTGTGGAGGAGCCCCTCCAACCGTGGGAGGAAGCGGCTCGGATTAGCGCTGTAGATATAGCTGGCCAGACACCAACCTTGTCTGAGCCGTATCTGTTCCCGCGTCTAACGAAGAATGAGAGGTGCGTGCGCAGCTTTCAGTCTCGATGCGCCAATATCTCACCATACAGCTTCTTTACAGGGATCGCTTAACAGCATTATGGTACTACACTCGTAACCTCCAAGAAGACAGACCCTTCCTCGCCCACCTCCGTGACACTCTCGACTTGGTCCAAGAGCTTATCCCCTACGACACCATCATTCTTGGGCTCATGGACAAAGACATTTACACTCGCTTGGTTACTACCAATGTTCCTCTAGCCGTCCTACCCCGCCGCGAGGCGACGTGTGCTCACACTATCAACCAACCTCCCGGAACCACGCTCTACCTCCCGGACATGAGGGAAGACCCACGCTTTGCGCATTCTCCGCACGTTGCCGAGGCTGGTCTGGTTACCTACGCTGGGACCCCTTTGCGGTTCTCCTTCGAGCGCCGTGACGGCGAGCGCGAGGAGGTGGTCATGGGCTCATTGTGTGCCGCCAGCTTCGCGCTCGGCCCGCGTCTGACCCCGCTCCAGCAACGAGCGATGGTGCGCTTCGCGGACATGATCGTGCACGACATCATCGAACGGGCACGCACTCTCCGTGCGAACGAGCGTCACACCATGGCCTCACGCCTGGCTGCCATCACCGCAGAGGTGGACGCGGAGAACGCGGTCGATGTCGTGCTCGAGTCGCTACGGACAACATATCCGGGTGCAGACGTGTCCATTCAAGACTGTCCGGATGACACCATCCCGCTTCGCGGGACCATCCCCGTCCATTACGATGACTTCCACAACTACCTATACGAGGATAGTGACCAGATTGAGGCCGACATCCTCGCGCACAACCACCTCCCACCCACCTCACAGCCAGGCACGCGCACGCTCCGCGCCGTCGCGGTGAAGCGCACGTCACTCCCACACACGTATCTGGTTGTCGAATCGGCGGACCTCACCCAAGTCTTCGACGACATCGACGCGGCCTTCGTATACTCCTGCACGCTGATCTTGTGCAACGTGCACCAGGCCGTAGAGCTCGAGCGTGCGACAAAAGCACGCGTATCTTTCCTCAGGGGCATCAGCCATGAGCTACGAACGCCGATACACGCGCTCCTCAGCTCGTGCGAGCTCTTGGTCGAGGATGCCCGGCGTGCAAGCCATCTCATCTCCGCCCGGTTTGCCACGGATGGCGGCAAGGGTGCGGAGGAGCACGCGGCCCTGCTTGCCAACGCCATCGCCTCGGGCCGACAACTTATGGCAACCGTGAACAACCTACTCAACATCGATGCCCTTGGCACACTCGCACCGACGCCTGCGCCCGTCGCTCTCGCCGCATTCGAGTCCACTCTCCTCACCCAGACCGTCGTCACGCTGGGCGAGCGCACTGCGCAGGTGCACGTGGTGTGCGAGCATCTCCTCCCGCCGGACGTGCATATCCTCTGCACCGACTTTGACTTGCTCAAGCAGGCGCTCACCGCAATTCTCGACAATGCCGCGGCACATACTCGAGAAGGCGCCATCACCCTCCGCACAGCGCTCGAGGAGGCCGATGACGCTCAGATCGGCACGCTCGTGTTTGACGTGTTGGACACGGGCCCTGGTATCGCTGCCGACGTAGCGGAAAGCTTGTTTGAGAGCTCAGGTGTGAAGGCTGCCAGTAGTGAAGGCCTCGGGCTTCCCGTCGCTCGGCGTATAGCTCGGGCGCTCGGCGGGGCGCTCGAGCTCCGCAGGACCGACGAGACCGGCTGCTGGTTCCGCCTATCGCTCCACGCGCCGGTACTTGCAGGCCAGCGCGGCCACTCGGCGCAACGCGTCGCGCGGGACGGGCACATCCGCACATTTGCACTGGTGGACATGCCAGACGATGCGCGGACGGAGGCCATCCGCGCCACCCTCTCGGCCGCGAAGCTCGGGGAAGCTACCTATCGTGAGGCCGACCTGCTCATCGGGACAAAGGGCAGTGAGCTCGATGTGCGCGGGGAGCAGGTGGTGCTCGTCATGCACTCCGCGGACGAGACGCCCGTGCTCGGGCCCCGGGCGGTGCCGCTGGTTGAGCCCGTGTGTGCCGAGTCGCTGTGGGCCGCACTCGGTGCGGTACTCGACCTCCACGAGCGTAAAGCGAAGCGGAGGACGCCGCCGCCGTCGGGCTCGGCCGATCCTGGGCCCGCCGCCGTCCTCACCCCAACGAGCTCTGTGGTCTCTGCGCGGACGCGTGCAGCGCTGCGGATCCTCATCGTCGATGACAACGTACGCTGGAGGCACCGAGCGCGGCGTGGGCCGGAACTGACCCGCACGCAGACCACGAACATCAGTATCCTCTGCATGTACAGTCGCAGGCGCGGCTTTGCGCACGTCTCGGCCCTCGACGGCTCGCTTGCGTTCGACGCGTACAAGGCCGCGATCGCAGCGGGCTCTCCCGTCACGCTTGTGCTGGTGAGCACTGGCGCGGACGCATCCGAGCTGCATGCTGACGATGTGCATGCAGATGGACCTGCAGATGCCCGTGACCGACGGTGCAGAGGCAACGCAGCTGATCCGTGCACACGAGGTGGCGCACAGGCTGCGGCCGTGTCTTATCTACATGGGTATGTGCATCCGGCTGTCCTGGGCGGAACGAGACTGACGCCTTGTGCTAGTCAGTGGCCAGAGCTCGGATATGGACAAGCGGCGTGCGACCGACGCGGGCGCTGACGGGTACTATGTCAAGCCGCTGAGCATCCGCACCCTGGACGGGCTCATCGACCTGCACTTTCCGGGGCCTTAGCGGCTATCTGCTGGCCCCATTCTTACGTCGTACGCGACACATTCGCTCTTCGTTTCTTCGGTTTCTCCTTGGGGTTTCTGCTAGGCATGCTTTTCACACATGTTGCTGGGGTCTTCCGGTTGTACTAGTCTCGTAGATAGAGGGCCAGATTATATTTTATTCTATGCTCTCAAGCAGCTTGCCCCGCCTATCCACTTGCCATGTCAATTCTCTGTATTCCATTATTATCTTGTATGTGTTACATTGTGAGAGCACCTGAGAGAGCCCGCACCGCCCTCAGACAGAGTCACCATCTCAACCTCCTCCTCTTGCCACCTCAATAGAAAAGTGCGCAGACAGCACCGGTCACGACGCAGAGAGCAATCCTGATCACCGATGTCAGCTGACTGGCTACATCAACGAAAGAGATACCGTAGCGCACATCAGAGACGGGTCCTGTTGAGAGAGGCCCGCCGCGCTACTTGGGTTGATGACGTTGTCGGGGGTGTGCTCCACTGCGTTCCACGCAGACACGGTCCCGAGGACAAATGACGACACGCTCGGCTTGCCGTTCTGTATAGCAGTGTTGATCTGCCTGCTTTCCTGGGATAAATAGACCTGGTCGTATGCTATGACAGGGACGACACTGGGCGGGCTGGAGATTGAGCCATCCAAGTACTCGTAGATGTGGCTGAGCGGAACATGTTAGTAAGGTGATGTCTGCAGGTCCAGACAGTCTCTCACGCAGCATCGATCTGGCTGTTGAGGCTGTATATGTCCAGAGCTGGCTGTCCAGCTGCACGAAAGGTGTCGTTAAGTAGACATCCAGGGGCACCATCGGCATCGAGCAAGTATAGAACCTTTCACGACATTAACAATATTTTCGTACAATTCGGTTACTCGTGCTTACCACCGCCTTCGCACCCCGTTGGTATGCGCTTGTGAAGACGTCGATCCCGGCAGAATAAGGGTTCGTCATGGAATGGCAAGACACGAAGGCGATCCAGGGTGCATCGGCTTGCATGGGAAAAGCATCAGTACTCGTAGCTTGGTTCACATCCAAGAGGAACTCACCCTTAGTGTCGTTGGGAGTCAACTCGCCCTCCTGGAACACCACGAAGGCGCCCTGGCTCAGTCCACCCGTATTCACGCCTGCCGCTAGGTAGACGAGCGGGATAGGATCTTGACGCGACAAACTACGCCCATAGTTGGCTCTTATATGGTACTGCGAGCCGCGACAACTGACCTAGAATTAGAGTTGGGCCCGCTGGTAAGGTACAGGAGCGAGGGTGCCGACAAATTGGTCGGGATGATCGCGTGCTGGTTGGGGTTGCTGGTAGGAATGGCAGGCACGTATGCCTGCGTAAGGCCGGCATACGCTACACAGGCGCATAGAACAGTAGTCCACGACAACATCCTGGGAGACGAGGGATGGATGGCAGCCTCGCTCTGCAAGCGAGAACATAAGAGGGCGGCGCTTCAGCGCTTTCGCCTCTTCCTTGCTCCATGCCAAGAGGCGAGCAGAACTCTAACCACGAAAAGGTAACCCCATTTTGGTTCCGGACACGGCCACCCGCTGCGCACTGCTCTCCTATGGCGATGCATATACAAATTGTGGGGCCGGACGCCGAAGAGCCGAACGAACCTGGGAAACAACCACGAGTCTGAGAGAAAAGACAAGAAAGGGTGATCTCACCAAGACGCGTAGCGAGTTGACGGTCTCCTCCTCCCAGCATACCTCTCCATGGTTATATAAGTGATATCGTGTGAGCTCGCATGCCTGTAGTTAGCTTGTGAACACTTCGCCTCGGCCGCTGTCTGACGTCGAATATGCCTTCTTCCACGACCTGAGTTGAGGCCGGGCTCAAGAGGCCTGTCGTGTCTTGACCAGCTGAGCCTATTGTATATGCGCATAGTGTTGTGAGTCAACCTGGCCAGTGTAAGATCGAGCAAGAAGAGTACAGTGTAGGATCGAGCAAGAAAAGTACAATACACTAAGGGTTGGTCGAAGCCCCGGCGTCTCCGAGCAGATTGTGGAACCGGAGCAGCCTGTGCGGGCATTAATATCACATCCATGCGCACTCTGTCGGACCCACCACTCTCCCGCCGCGCCAAGCGTGCTCGCATCGCGCAGCGCGACCTCACGCAAGGTCCAGCGGCGGAGCACAGGCGCGCCCCTCGCGCGGTCGATCTCCCAAATCGCCTTCCCAAAGCCGACGGTGCGGAGCGGCGGGAGCGCAAACGCGAGCTCGTCCGCGCCGTCGTCGTGCGTGTCGAACAGCGTCTGGAGGTGCAGCAGCGCCAGCCCGGGCATGTCCGCGAGGCAGTCGAGCAGCCCGGCCATGGCGGGGTCCGCGAACGGCACGTTCTCCCACGAGAGCTGCAGGTGCAGCGCGCGCAGGCCGCGCGGGAGCGCGTCGGCGATGAACTGCAGGTCGTCGAGCTCGACGGTGGCGCGGCAGTCGAAGCCGAGGACCTCGAGCGTCGGCACGCGCCCGATGCCCGCGAGGAGCTCGAATAAGGGCGCGCGGCCGAGCCCGGGCAGGTCGATGTCGAGCCTGAGCACCGTCAGCGTTCTGGCGGCGCGGACGCGGGGGCGCGCTCACCAGCGCAGCTGCGCCTGCGCGGCGACGAAACCCGTGAGGTGGCGCATCGTATCGCGGGAGTGGACGGGGTCGATGCTCATGAGCTTGAGGCGCGCGAGCCGCCCAAACGCGCGCGCGTGCCGGTGCAGCAGCGGCATCACGTCCTGGCAGTGCGTGAGCTCGACGAGCGCGAGGCCCTCGAGCGCGCTCGCGGCCGGCAGGAGCCGGTCGAGCTGCGCGATGTGCGCGTCGCGCGGGCCCCAGAGCTCGAGCTCGCGCAGGCCCGAGAATACCGCCGCCGAGAGCCCGGTTAGGAGGTCGGAGTAGATTGTGAGGTGCACGAGGCAGGGGTTCGTGTTGATCAGGTGTAGGAGCTGTGGGCGGCACTGCGCGATGTGGCCCGGCGCGTAGCCGTGGACCTGCGGGCGGGGTGAGGGGCGGGGAAGGGGTGACAAGGGGTAAAGCGCACGTTGTCGATGTCGAGCTGGCAGACGACGATGAGCGTGCCGAGGCTCCGCATCGTCAGCGAGCCCGGCACGGAGCGCGTGCTGTGCGTCGCGGGGATCCGGAGCTCGCGCAGGTCCGGGCAGCACTCGCTAATCGCTGCGCGCGTGTCAGCACGCAACACGGCGGGGACGGACAGACGGACCCTCGGCGACGACGAGCGACAAATGGGGAAAGTTCCCGAGCCAGTGGAACGTCGTGAGGTGCGGGATCGCGCGGATGCAGCCGAGGAGCTGCCCCGTGCGCACGTCGTCCTCGCGACAGCTGTACGAGAGCACATGCAGGCACCGCACCACGCGCGCGAATGCCGGGACCGCCGCAATATGTCCCATCATGTCATGCGTGCGCGCCGCGGTCGCGTCCGCGAGCGCGTCGAGGTCGAGCGGCTCGCCTTCGAGGTCGAGCGGCTCGCCTTCGCGGTCGGTGTCGTCCTTGCGCAGGCGCTCCCAGAGCCCGAAGCGGAGCACGACAGTCGAGAACAGGAGGCGCAGCGCGGCGGTGTGTAGGGCGCGCGAGGTCTGCAGGAGCGCACGCCGGCCATTGAGGTTGGCGTGCAGCGCGACGGCGTGCCAGAGCTCGGGCGGCAGCTGCGCGGAAGACATGGGCGGCGCCATCAGTGTGTGATCATCGATGTATGCGTCGCGGCCGGGGTCGCGGCCGGGGTCGTGGACGCGCCCAAGCCCGCCGGACCGGGTTAGGTTCCCGTCGCTTGTCCTTTGGCCCAATGGTCTGTGCCCGCGCTGCGTGTATGCGCCTGCCCCCGACTCACGCTTGTGTGCACACAGGCGTCGCTCCACTTCTGCGCGGACTGCAACAACCTGCTGTACCCGAAGGCGGACCCCGGCCGCAGGGAGATGGTGTATGCGTGCCGGATCTGCGAGTACGAGGAGGACGTGCCGAACAAGTGCGTGTACAAGAACGACCTCGTCATCGTCTCCAAGTGCGTGGCATTTGTGCGAGGTGCGGGTGGGCGGGGCTGAGCGGCGCAGGGAGCAGGTCGGCGTGACGACGGACCTCGCGTCGGACACTACACTCGTGCGTGCGCATGCTGCGACGAGCGCGCGGCCGTGCTGACTGGGTCTCTTAGGGACATGATATGCGCTCGTGTCCGTCCTGCGGGAATTACGAGTGCGTACTTCTGCGCTTCTCGTCCGTTACACACGCTCAGCCTCTGCAGCGCCGTCTTCTTCCAGGACCAGTCCAAGCGCAAGGAGACGCGCATGATCCTCTTCTACGTCTGCACCAGCTGTGGGCATAACTATACCGACCCCCGCGTCAGTGCATAGTGCTGCGGGCGCGGGAGGCTCCATGCCTTCGTTCGGATGCTCTCCATCCGGGCACGTCAAGGCGCAATACGCACTCGCGACGGGTCGGGGCGGATGATTACGCAAGCTGGGCCACAGGGATATACAAAAGTGATGTATGCGACACGTATGTAAGGGACAGCTCGGTAATCATCATCAGACAACCCGAGAGGGGCAAAACCAAGAGAGCGGCGGTCGTGTTCGAGCCGAGCGAGGCACGACCGTCGACATTGAGGACGTCGTGCTGTCAACGGCCGGCGGGGCGGCGTCGGGAGCGTGCAGCACGTCTCGCTCGTCCCGTTCGTCAGCCAATTTTTCGACTCATCGGGCTTCTGGTTCCCGTACATTCGCGACGAGCCCGGCGTCCCTATGCTCTTGCCTCTTGCTCGAGGGCGATCCCGTCGAGTACGGCCGGCGCTAGGTCATTTTGATACAGAATATATATGTACCACACGAAGAACACGATGCGACCACCGCCATCTCGCACATAAGACATGCAACACTCGATGATCAAACAGATTCGTGCACTTCTCTGGTGATGCCAATCTAGCAGTGGCCACCACCGATATCGATCTTGAGGTGCTCGTCTTGCGGGACACCGGAGTGCAAAAACGATATATCGAGGCAGACCGTTCTTGGTTGCTGTTCGTGTGTGCTACGTGGCTGATGGTGCTCCGCGTCGTCAATCACGGTGTCGATGTACAGCCGTTTAGTGTCGAGTTTCAGCTGGCGAAAAACTCGACATGCCATTGCGCTCTCCAGCGCAATGGTCGGGCTGATGAGCAACACTTGATATGCGCCAGGTAGGCGAGTTTAGAACAGAAACACGAGGTTTGCGATGTTCATGCCCAGATTGATGCTGTCGCCGCGGTAAGCAGATGCACGTAGAGGAGAAAGTAGCAGCCAACTCGCAAGTAATACAGTTGCCCGCCCGATAGGACGAGTCCGGAGATGCTGGGTAGCTGACCACCGTGAACAAGGGCTTTCAGCCGCGAGTCATAGCGCTGGGTGAGGCTCCAGCTGATGGACAAGAACACGAGGAGCCTGACGATCATCACCACCGCTGCATACGCTCCGGTCCGGGCAGGTATGTGGAGCGGCATGCAGTAGGACGTGGTTGCGATGTGCGTGCCGTGTGTGCTGAGCGGAACTATGAGGGCAGAGCCCACCACGGCTACCCAGGAAACGACGAAGAACGCAATGACCAGGCGCTTTCCACGAAAGATGGCCAGGATCCGCAGGAGGAAGAGTGAGGACGTGCACGCTGCGAGAAGGACCATGAGCCAGCTGATGGCGGCCATGAGCTGGTTGCAGTCAGAGACGCGTCCCACTGGATCTCCGAGTCAGCGAAAGCGCACATGGAGGTGGCTTGTACGCACTTATGAACACAACCACGCTGGTCACTGTGGCCATCGTGACGAAACTTATGCAAGCATTTAGTCCAGCAGTATATGATCAGTGGCTTTGTCGACGCACCGGGATAGGAAGTACACGATCAACGGCAAGGATCTCCGGCGTTGCGACATCATTCTGTATTCCTGCCCTAGCGACACAAACCAGTCCCAGGTATACGCCTGCGTTGGAGGATTACACCATGCACAATTAAAATCTGATCAAAGAGTGTACGCACGGCTAAAGTGGTCATGCAGACGTAGCGCACGAGCTCAAGCTGGTCGGCCACATTGGTGGGCAGCCACGCCCAAGGAGACGACGGATTGCCCACAGCGACCATCGGAGACGACATCGAAGCCAAAAGAGAGCTGAGGTATTGTGCTGCTGTCGCAGTTATGTAGCAACAGTGCTTCCTTTGCAGCAACGCTTCAGTTTACTGACAATCGCAGCAGATCGAGAGCGGGCTTGTACTAGACGCACTGAGCAAAGTATGCAGGTAAGCAAATCTAATCTCTCGCGCTTTGGAGGTGAGATCGCTGCCTAGAGTCATAAGCACAGATAGAGAGCCTACCAGTAACTAACCGAGTTCAGCACTGAGAGGTGCAAAGTCAAAGCACAAAGAGGGCCGTGCTACGCTGTAGATCTTACGAGAGCCACCCCAGCCGTTGGGAAGCCTCCAACAGAAAGCGCGAAAGACCGCCATTCAAGTGCGCGTGATACAGCATGCACGAATGTGCGCAGGTTCTGGGATCTGTCAGTCAAGCTCAATAGCTCATCCGCAGCATAGAAGTCCAGCACATCTTCCTGACATCTGAGTTTGAACACCCCCAAGACCGGACTCTTATGCCCGAACAAAGACTGCGGCTTGTTGGAGAACGGCGGTGGCAGGATACACACTGACAGGCTCGCTTGCTATTCACAGCCTCAGAGTCGGTGCGCTGACGCGAACCACACAGTTGAAAGTCTAGAACCAGAGCAGCTGCATGCGACGGCACGCAGCCACCTGAGCCTGCGCCTCCACTGGGCTGAGCCCCTGCTGTGGAGATGGTGACCATCTTGCAGAGAGTGCTCTGCCCCGCCACAGTTTGGACTGCTGGGGTGATAGCAGCCGCAGCGGGCTCAGAGGACGACGTAGGAGCTTGAACAGCCGTAGACGGGAAGGAGGGAGGTGGTGGGACCACACGGGAGGACGAGGCAACAACGACTGCCGATGAATACGCAACCGTAACCACTGATGAATGTGAGATGACCAGCTGAGACGAAGGAGAAGGGAAGACGAAAGTGGACGACGAGGTAGGAGGGACCACATTGAAGGACGAAGCTTGATCAGGCAGAGGTCGGCGAAAGTCTTGAGGAAGGAGCCGATGCGTGTGCCGAAGCCGCCGGTCGTCGTGTCAATAAGGGACACGTTTGTAGGGCAGCTGTATGCACGTATTTAGTTTAGACAATTCTATGAAGAGAAAAAATAATGAAGACGAAGACGAACCCGTGGGGAATCAGTGGATACCCATGGTCATCTTCTCCCGCATGCGTCGGGCTCTGGCGGCGCGAGGTTCCAGATCTTGACGGTGCGCGGCGCCATGCACATGCCGAGGAAGTGGCATGAGGTGCAGGTGAGAAGACCGAGGAGCGACGAGCGTTGGATGAGGTCTTCATCCTTTGCGATGGTGGGACCCGGTGGGCGATGGTCTCAGCAGGCTCGACAGTGATGGAGCCAACGCACCTCTCGGATGGATTCAACGATTGTCTCAGGCTTAATGACAAGTTCGTTAAGCCTGAGACAAGTGTTGGATCCATTCGTAGAGGTGGGTGTGCAGTCTACACGGGCGTGTGCGTGGTGGGCGGAAGAAAGAGATAAAGCGGTGCAAGGCATAGACGCACTCTTGACCTTGACGTCACGCGTTCACCATTGCTGGGGATTCGACATCGCTATCATCCAGCCCCAAACGCATCCACCGGCAATAAAGCTCTGTGTGTTAATAGTCAACATGCTTCGATGGCCAGCCTTCCGCCGCCCGTGTGTGTCCATCGCGGCTCACGCCCGTGCCTCGTCGTCTGCCGGAGCGGTCCCCGACGGCATACGCGTACGCTCCCACTCGCGTGATATTGTCATGTAATCCTAAACAACCATATGTTTAGGCTCTTCAAGCTGGATTTCGCGACCCCAGCTCGCCGCTTTACCTCGCACCTGGCACTGCTGGGCCAGCGACGCCCGACGCGGCTATTGATGAGGACGCACGAGCCGAGGCGATGCGTGAAGGGAAGGAGATGTTGATAAAGCGTGGCTTCGACCCCGATAGCTTCTGGGAACAGCCGGTCGTATGGGGAGAGCTGGACTCGTTCCAGTACGTGCTGCTTTTCTGCGCTCTGAGACAGGATATGCTAACCACGCCGGAAGCACAGGCACTTGAACAACGTCCATTATGGTAAGTATGCATCTTCTCCTCCCCTATATGCATCGTAGCTCATGGCTCCCTCAGTTCGATATATCGAAACGGTGAGCAGACACATTTTGCGCCAAATCCTCCGCTGACGCATGTGTGGTAGGGCCGTATGAAGTGGTTATCAGCGGTGATGCAAGAGCTGGGAGGTGCTGAACGAGTGCGCGCCATGCTGAAGGGTCAAGGCATATCCTTCATCCTGAAGAGCATTTCCGTCACATACCGGCGGCCTGTCACGTATCCCGACACGGTACTCCTGCTCTCCCGGTTTATGCATGCACTGTTCTCACAATGATCCAGCTGCTCATCGCTCACAAGCCACACATACCAAACGCGGACTCGGATAGTCAGCGCTGGCCCAAATCGCACTTCCATCTCGCGGGTGCGGCGTGGTCGTGCGCACAGCGGGCAGTCGTCACAGATGCAGATAGCGTCATTGTGTGGTATGATTACGATGCTCTCAAGAAGTGTGATCCCGGCGCAGAGGCCCGCGGAGTGGTGTGGCGACGGATTGGTAACTCATCGTAGATACCGCTGACTTTCGCGTGGTAGAGCAACGGCAGCTACGAGCTGGATAGACTGTAGATAGGTGTAACGACCGACATGTAGTGGTACTGTGAGCAACTATCACAGCATCCTGGAGAACAGCCACGTGATCGCCATCTTTCTTGACTCCTGCCCCCATCTTCCCATCTTCTGCGCGTGCGATGGTGTTTCTTGATCTTTCCGAGGATGTGATTGCGACAATACTTGATAGGATATCCATAAGTGAAAGGCGACGCTACTGGCGTGTACATGGGTCGCCAAGGCCTGGCAAATCCCGTCCCAGAAGCGGCTCCTATCGTATATGACGCTTGACGATGTGAAGATGGCAAATTCACTCGGAAACGCATTCCGCATGGCACCATGGATGGCTTCTTATGTTACTAGTCTGATTTGCCCGTTTCATGTGCCGTCGGGCCTCTCCGCATGGCACAACGCGATTGGGACGCCCTTGACCCACCTGCAGCACCTTCGACTTTCGGATTCAGAATCAAGCGAGGCTATCGATATAGAACTGCCGAATTTCCACGCAGCTGCTACAGTCGAACTCAAACGGCTAGTGTTCCGGCACCTCGGTCAAATGCAGCACTTCGTGTCGCAGTTTGCTCGAGTGAGGTCTTTGAACATCGAGAGTTGTTGTTTTTTCAAGGACCATGATCCCATTGTGGATGTTTCATTGGGTCACGTAAAGTTCAATGCGCTATACCTCAAAAAGAACGATAAGGAGAACGTCCGCCGGATGTGGAAATGACTGGAGGCTGGTGCGATTTCTGATATCGCTATCTTGTCCATCGAGATGGACTTGCTGGGCTGCGTCAGCTTGCATAGTTGTGCACATACTCTCAATGAGCTGTCGCTTGGGGATTCCATATCAGGTGAGCCCGCGAAAAACCTCCGTCCCATGCCTATCAATGACACGGCCCCATGACAGACGTAACAACAGAAGTTGAACAGGTACTACAGGCCCTCCCTAATCTCACCGTCTTGGGCCTTCCACCTCTCAAGACGTATGGACAGCGTGTGAAAGTTGATGCGCTCGTCCGCCTCTGCAACGCGCCCCCATGTCTAGCAGAAGTCCGTTTTGGCGAAGTCTATGCAACCTCGGCCGTACCGGAAAACGTCAGAGTCGCGTGGAGCACTCTGTCTGAGTTCATGCTGAACATGAAAGGATCGCCGACGCTTCGTTCTGTCCTTTTCAGGCTCTTTTTCTTCAACAAGAGAGGCACTGCAATATTATTAACGGACATGGATGGGTTCAAGAAGTACATCAGGGCTAGGGATGGGATGGACGAAGTTCTCTCTGGCTCAATCCGGCTGGTCCTGCGGCTTTCCGACCAGCGTGGAGTTGAGATTGAACGAAGTTTGTAAATCTGTTATCATCGTTAGATAAGAGGGCGAAAGTTCAAGAACCAGCACGAGAACACCAAAGCATGACGGCTCAGGGTATGTCTGGTCAAAGCGTGAATACAGCAAGAGCAGTCAGAGACCATGTTGCAGCGGAAGTGGCGAGCGCGAGTGGAGTGGTAATTGGGGGTACGATAGCTGTGATGGTCGATTTCTCAGAGATGCGGAACGAGTTTGTACATCCGAGTTAGACACACACGACCTGCACGAGAAGGAGTGAGCGTTGTGAGAAGAGCACAGCCACTCAAAGCGC
>LCTX01001316.1:0-33782 GCA_002233555.1 Limonomyces culmigenus | reverse complement strand
AGAGATCAAACAGTCCCAACTTGATCACAAGTGACAATACTGATCAAGTGACATGGCTCTAATGTTTTGATTGTAGCAAAGCTATATGTGGGTATCATGGCACATAGAGAACCTTTTTTCAGAGCCAAGAAGCACAGCTTTCTTCATTATTATTTTAATGTTGCCCCTACCCCACAATGCAGTACTGCAAAGTGATCTTGTAAAAAGTGTGAAACACTTGATCAGTATTGTAGGGCACTGTACGTTCTGATGGACACTCGAGTGGCTGCGTTTTCTCATGAAACTTCTAGAGCATAAGCAAGGATAGCTAAAATCAATGGTGTAGTCAGAATGGAACTTGTTCTTTTTTGTATCTTGTGCTGCGCTCTGTACAGGCTCGGAGTTGGGTGGATGGTGGAGTGGGACTGACCCAAAGTCCACGCAGGGGGTGCAGACCGCAAGCCGGCAAGCGACATCTCAAACTGAGGGTGCGGACGCTGAGCGCCGTATGCATGCTTCGGCCCTGCTCTGCGCAATCGGTGGTAGATTGGGGTTGTTTGCATCATTGGTCCCATACACTTGTCAGAGCCAAGCAGCAGCGAGCCACCTTCCTATTCGTGTGTGCTTGAACAGAGTTCATCTCCGGAGCTGGCGTCACTGAACAAACACAAGCTGCAATGAGTGTGATACAGGGTTTTGCATTCTATGTTCATCACCACACTTTGTGTGTATGTGTGTGTGTATGCGGCGGAGAGGTATCGGATGTGATGTAAAGCAAACTAAACATCTTTGATGACCAGAGTAGCCAAAGAGGGAGGACAACGGAGGTGAGCGTACACATCAACCTTACCTTTCTTCCCCAACCACAACTTCCCAGCTCACCAATGTCCTCTACAAGCCCATCATTTACTAGCATGTTGCACTTAAGAAGCCGGCATCGCACAATGCCTGCCGCAACCATCCGGCCTGTATACAACATATCCGCGTTTTTTCAACACTACATCTGGGGTCGCATGCTGGGCATCGAGTGAGCTTCCGCTTTCCGGACCATATGTGTGTCACACAGAAACTTGCAACTATCGCCACCTGCAAGTGCTAGCATGAGCCAGGAAGCACGTGTGGAGGCATCACCCCACAGCTGTATTCGCCTTTTCCCAACAGTTAATATCAATGTCTGAAGTTGGTGCAGTTTTGGAAAAAGAAACATCAAATACGAGCGGCACTAACATACTAATAGTACAGGTCAAATCATAGGGCACCCACGAGCATGAACGAAACTTGAGGCAGACTAATCACTTCAACTTGCCACGTCATTCTCGCCTGCACGGTCTGGATTACTTGGCTGACGATCCCCACGAAGGTCCTTCATGACTTGCTCCGCAATGACGACGCCGCCAAGTTCACCAGTGAGGGGAGAACTCTTGAACCGCATACCCTTGTGGCCAATCGAGGCTGACCGTTCCTTGAGGGCGCCACTAGGGCCCGAACCACTCGCCGAAGGGCGGCGCTTCGTGCTGCTCATGATGAACGCCTCCAGGCTGGGCGCAGGGCTCGCCGCACGAGAGTGGGTAATTGAGGGCGGAAGGGCCGGCATGGGCATCGGGCTAACAACGACCGGATGAGGAGACGCGGAGGCTTCGACAGGTGTTGGCGTAGTGGTGGCGGCGGAGCTAGCTGGATCCGTACCGGACGACGATGCCGTGTCGATTGGGTTCGAGTCAATGCGAATAGCAGGCGTCACAGGGGCCGAGCGGTGAACGAGTCCAGTGACCGGATCAACGTGCTCCTCCGATATGCGTGCATGAAGCGGAATCGGCAATGCAAGCTTCGATGCAGCCGACGACGTCGGCGGCGTGACGGAGATCTCGGGCGTACGGGCACCAGGACTGGTATCAGACGTCTGCTTCTCTACCACCTTGGGGCGTTGGACGGGCGGCGCCGATCGCGAGCGCGAACCAAAGAACGAGAGACTTTTCAGTACCGGAAGGGGTCGAAGCGAAGGAGTCGAAGACCCGCTCTTGCTCACGGGCTGGGGCGGTTCCACCACAGAGACAGAAAGACCACTGTCGGCGGGATTGGCAGTACTCGTGAGATCGGGCGCAGACCCGTTGCGCTTGAGGATAGACTTGATATCACCGTTCTTCGCAGACTTGGCTGGCCGAGGAGCCGGGGTGTACGCCTGAAGTTGTTGTGCGCCTTCCGCATCGAACTCGTCGTAGATTTCTTCGCCGATAAGCTCTGAAATCAAGCGAATGAGCAAAGATACCAGGCTACACGAAAGAGAGATCATAGCTGACCTTCCAGAACATCTTCGAGGGTGATGATACCAAGAGGCGCAACGGTAGGATCCAAGCTCTGGAGGAACTCTTCGGCACCAGCTTTGGCCAGGATGGCGTCTGCCGGCATGCTTTGCTCCCGACCAGAGAGCCCAAGCTGAAAGCTGGTGCGGCTCCGAGTCTGCTCCTTCTCCGATGCCGCTACCGTCGCTTCGACGTCATCAGACGTGCTGCGAGTGCTGCTGCGACCATGTAGGGTGGTACCGTCCGTGTCCGAGCCTTCGCCCTTGGACTTCTTCTTCGGTTTGGGCGAGGGTTCGTCCTCGTCAGAAGAGCTATCACTGGAGTCGCCCGTGACCTTGTCGATGATCCTGGCCGTCAGACTCTTCTTCACGACCTTCTTGACGCTCTGTGCCTTCTCGTGGCTGAAACGAGTGACGAGTGCCATGTGCGAACGTCCCTCCTGGAAGCGATCGAGGACGCCGAGAAGCGGCTCGTTCATCGGGACAGTGGCGACCTTGTTCAACGGGATCTTCCGCACCGGCACCGCGTCGGAGGGATCGAGGAGAACACACTGCTTAACGAGCAGGATACCGACGATCTTCTTGGCCTTCATCATACGGACAGGCTTTGCGCCTTCCATGCCGTACGGAGCATCAACCTCTTCGTAGATGGGTACCCGAGAGTGACCGGTCACGCAGATCTTGCGCAGCGTCTCAAAGTCTAAGACGGCGTCGATGGAAAGCATGAAGACCTCGTTGAAAGGTGTCATGGCGTGCTGCACGACCTTCTCTTGCAAATCAAGAGTGGCGCCGATGATGGTGACCGTGTCGTGCTTGAGGTCGCCGCCATGAGCAGCGTCGTGGGAGTGAATCTGGATGAGTTCCTTGAGCTCTGGAAGGGTGGTTCAGTATGGATGCGTCGTCTTAAAAATAGCACTAACCTCCACGGCGATAGATGATGCCATGATGAGCACCGAGGATGATCTCGAGCAGCTTGGCCACCGGCCAGGCAGCGATTCCCTGGATTACATGGTTAGAATGACGTAGCCAACTCAAGACAGTATCAATGACATACCAAAGTCCATAACAACACCTTCACGAACGGAGCCATGGTAGCTCCCACGGCGAGACCGTAGCGAGTGCAGACAGACTGAGGAATGACCTCAGAGAATCTGTGATAGCCGATAATGAGGAAACGTGCTTGAGGAGAGCAAGTACTCGAAGTGACGCACATGACAATGAGGACAGTCGAGACCACTACACTCTGTACACCGCCTCCCAAGATGGGGTCGGAAATGACAGGGAGCGTTTCGTTGACAATCATGTTGGCCAGGAGAAGCGTCACAAGCAAGAGGTGACCATTCTTGCGAATGGGCTTGATCTTGTTCGCATATATCTTCTGCTGACTGAGAGAGAGAGAGAGGCAAGAGTGAGTGGCAATGTCCCGACTGAGCTATGTTCAGAGCTCCACGTACGGTGTACCGCTAAGACTCAGTACGCTGAGCTGGGTTTCATCTAAGCTCATCAACCTGAGAAACAGAAAGCATGGACGTTAGCGAGCGCGAAACGAAACGACGATGTCTGATGACGGCGTTGATCCGCCACTCACCCGAGTGTCAGTCCGGCAAACAGGCCGGACAACAAGACGAGGATAGGAATGAGACAGGCGAATACGATGAGCTCCGGGGTGCCCTTCTCGACCTCACGCTTGGCGAGGACGCGCCGCGCGGCTGTTCCAACGTCGTCGTGGGTGATGCCGAGCAAGCGGGGAACATGACGGAGTCCGAGCTGCAGCAAGGAAGCGATAGAAGTTGTATGTCTGGAGGCATAGGTAGGGGGCATATATTCAAACGCGGGTGAGCCGAGGGATGGGACGCGGAATGGTTCGACGTGCAAGAGCAAGGTGCGGGGGCGCGGGCGGCCTCGACGTGCTCAGGGGTGGTCATGTCGCCACTTCGCTCATGCCGATCGGCAGCACTGCCGCCAAGCCTTCCTCACTATCAGTCTCGCTCCCGAAGCTCAACAGAGTTCACCATTCCAGATAAAATGTTTCGCTATTATACATTGCGTATCAAGTGCTGCTCGAGTGAAGTTCCCTTGCGCACACTCTCCTTCATCGTCAAACCGGCAGCGTCCAAGCTGGTCAGTATTCCCGAGTATATCTCCTTGTGAGTGCTGCGTAGATGTTAGCACGTGTTCGTATAGTGATGGGAGCGCGGAAGACTGCTTACGGGCCCTGAACACCCCTCACCGACACTTTGCCATCGAGTATTTGTAACGCAGCAAACGCCACAGGCAAACCCACAGTCCGGCTCATCGCACTCGCTGAGGGCGTGCCATATGTCACAAGCTGTGACGTATGTACTTCTTCTTCCGCGGTGCCCGAAGCTGCGTTCTTTGGGCGAGCGATGATCTCGTGGGAGAGTACAACGAGATCACGTTCGTTCGGGCCATAGCACAGCTTGTGAGCGAGCAGAGCGGCAAGATGGTCGATGACGCCAGCTGATTTGCCAGAAGGAATCGCAGGGAGGCTTGTTGATGAAGATGACGGGGAAGGCGAAGACGACAGACCAAGCCATTGAAGGGCGTTGGCAAGGGCTGTGTGGTGCGTGGTATCTACAGTATCGGCCAGCGCAGCTTGGATCGACTCGGGATCGTTGGCACGGACGGACACACCCTTCGAAGCTAAAGCCAGAGGCACGAGATCCTTCCATGACTCAAGTGGTCGATTGAGTGATCCCGTGTTCAGTAGACCGATTTGCTTGAACGACTGCACCAAGTCGCAGTAGCCGGGATAGCGAAGAGTTCCTCGGAGGAGCGTACGGATGTTCGAGGGAAGACCATAAGCGGGTCCATAAGGATAACTGTCCCGGTTTGCAATGCCTTCAAGGTTGAGGACTGGTGAGACGGGGACCGAACTGAACCGTGAAGTCAACAGATCCTTCTCGGCGATATCGTGGTCCTAAAAGCACATGTCAGTCAAACGCGTTCCCCGACCACAGTCGGTAACTCACCTGGCCACCAAGGCGGAACTTTGCACCATTCAAGGTGGCAAGCAAAACACCTTTGGGACTCCAGGAGAACTTGTACCCCAGTGGGACGTCGGCATCTTCTGGAGCGGGGAGGCCTCCGCAGAACGAGATGAAAGACACAATCTCCTTTCCTTGAGCCCGGAGATCCGCGAGCAGGCTGATAGCCGAGCAATGGTCGATGCCTGGATCCAACCCAATCTCGTTCAGTAACAGGACGTTGGCGTCTTGAGCGCTATCCCAGAAACATCAGTTGAAACTTCACAAAAGTGTTGGTACCGCCGGAGAACCGACCTCTTGTCCAGGGCACGCATGGCGGGCGAGATGTACGAGGCAGTGACGAGGTGCTTCTGGTGCTTTACACATAGCTCGGCGACTGCCGGGTGAAACGAGACGGGGAGCAAGCTATATCATAAATCTCTCAGTAAGGCGGTCAGCAGTATGCGTTCGGTGACAGTACCTGATGACAACATCTGCCTTCCCGACAAGACCCTCCACAGATGCTTGGTCGTTCATGTCTACTGCCACGGCGGTCGCGTTCCCATATCCTTTCACCAAGCTTTTCGCCTCATGGATCGAGTTGCTGGCTATGAACCCTTCGTGAGACGGAGAAGCAATCGTCATGGGCGGACCACATACCGATCACAATCTCGACATCTGGACGACTAGCGATTTGGTCGACAGTAGGCCCTGCAACCATACCTGAGAAAGGATGGTCATGAGTTATCGGGATAACAGTCCACGCAAAGGTACTAACCGGAACCGAGTAGCAGGATTCGACGCTTCTGCTTCATCGAGGACGCACGGGAGTGGTCGACGTCTTCCGGCCCTGATACCATAGGTGAAGCGCTCGTGTCCCCGTTGTGCATGCTGTCGTCCGCCAGCATAGACCTCGGCCTTCCATCGACTGCCAACTCGGCAGACCTCCTCCACGAGTCCACGGATCCTCGGAGCCATTCATGCTTCTCAGTCTGGTACACAACCGTCATTTTCTCACCATGGTGAGATGAAGCTGGACCACGTACGAGCTTGCCCTTCTTGGCGATCGTGGCCAACTTCAATGCCTTCTTCGCCGCGCCGTCTGCTTGGTCTCCGGATTTGTCGCCCTTGTACTTGCGCACGAGGACTCGAAGATACGGCATGAGCGCAGAGGAAAAGTGCACGCTTGCATCGTAAGGAATGCTGCTCGGCAGAATGTCGACCGCCATCATTTGTACATCAGGAAGGTGCTTTGGCAGGCATGGTGGACGAGTATTGAAGAAGGGCGACGAGAGCGTTGAGGATCGTGGTAGAAACTCGAGACCGCCCTAGACATATGGGTTAGTATGGCGGGAACTGAAGGAAGGTCGTCGCTGACCTCGATGTCGCAACTAATGTCGCCGATGCTGGCCATGCGCCCAAGACCCACAGAACGGGCTAACTCCAGCGCGGTTGCGAGCTGCTTGTTGTCCAACACTCTAGGACACCCAGGCAGCCACCCGACACAGTTGATGAACAGCGATAGGTACGGCGCAACCTGAGTGGTGTCGCAAGTCAGTTCCAGATGTCGCATGACCATAACTGCCTCGACCAGACCTTTTCACAAAAGTGCGATTGGTAAGATGAAGGACTGGCATAATAGTCGGCTCGATCGAACGGCTTTCCGTCGTCACGCGAC
Source organism: Limonomyces culmigenus (assembly GCA_002233555.1). Classification (NCBI taxonomy): domain Eukaryota; kingdom Fungi; phylum Basidiomycota; class Agaricomycetes; order Corticiales; family Corticiaceae; genus Limonomyces; species Limonomyces culmigenus. Next base: position 26,839 of record LCTX01001316.1, on the reverse strand, counting down.
AGGTAAGAATGAGGTAAAGCGTGAACCAAGTAGATCTAAAACGCGTCAGTCTCTTCAGAGTCAAACCTACGGTCCCAGCTTTCAATCACCTTGTTCAGGGACGTCTCTGATAGAGAAACCGTGAGTTCACAAAACACCTCAGGGTATGGCTTGAGTTCACGGACCAGGGTCATTGACCAAGTTGGGCAGGTCTTCAACAGCCACACGAACGATCGGTAGCTCGTCCAGGATTTCCAGGACGCCTTTGGCCACTTGACCGTTGCTGATTGGGTATAGATGAGTTTCGGCGTAGTCAGCCAGTGCCGCCACGTCCACCGTACCCAGTCACTCCAATAATCATCGGACCCAAGATCTTAGGCGTGGCTGTCTGCGAGATCATCTCACCAACCGAGCGCAATGCGTGACGTAAAGACTTGAGAGAGGGGTGAGTGTGAGGCCGCGGGGTGTACTGTGTCTCTCATCAGCGACGGCAGAGGTAGGATTTGAGGCCACCCACCAGAAAAGGGCTGGACACGCCCAGCTCCAGATGAGCATGCGCCATAGCTGAGAGAGACTCGATGGCCCCAGCGACTGATCATATACCGTGTCAGTCACAAGCCATTCACTCTGCTTGAGGTGATGCTCACCGCCGGCAAACCAACCAAAGCCTACGGTGCGCTTTCCATCGGGCCCACACAAAAGTTCATAGTCTACCAACCGCGGGAGTAGCTTGGCATCCTGTCCTGGTGAAGCTGGCGAACCGTCCAGGAATCGAGAGAGTAAGGGCATGTTGTACTCTTGGCCTTTGACAGTGTGGGAAAACATGAGATGAGTGCGAGCCATCTGTTTGTTTGGCTTGTATGTGTGGGGGACGGGGGTGGTGAGGAGCTCGGGTACAGGTGTCTCCTTGATGCCGATAGTGATATGGGCAGGTTCGAGAGTTGAATGAACCTCGGCTCCAGCCTGAACACAAATCGAGGGTTAGCTATAGGGGACTGTGCCTGCATATGGGCGCCCACGACTTACCTGGATGAAGTCCTCCATGGCGAACACTCGGCGGTCGCACTCCTGCACGAGTACGCGGACCTGGTCTTGATGAACGAGCTCATGGACAGCGTCAGGCGTGAGCGGACAACGTCTCTCCCATAGACGACTTGGATCCTCGCGTCGGATCCCAATAGTGAGAGGTGCGGAAGAGTACAACCGGCTGGATATGCGACGGGTGCTCCTGGCAGCCCGACCTGAGAGGGTGACCCGCGTCGAGCGTACGAGCACGGTCATGTTGTGTCGAGGGGAAAGGATGTCGAGCGAGTACGTGCGTTCAAGCCAAGAATGCCAACCTCGACGCCTTCAATTGATGTCTGGCCGGATCTTACTTCACGTGAAGGAGGAGGTCCGGTTCGTTCGGGAACCGCGTAAATGGGCGATCATTCAACGCCAGTCCTCTTATCTCTCGTCGGGAGAGACGACGAGCGTGCGATCCGCGCAACTCGACCAGAGACATGCATAGACGTAGTTTGGTCGGAGGGGATGGAGAAAGAGAGAAGAGCATGACGTCGGCAAAGAGATGCATCCTCAAATTCAGAACTGCAGCCGTCCCGCCGAGCCTATTCCGATGTTCGATTATGATGCATGTCCGAGAAATTCAAAAACATGCAGAGATTCGAACTATATGCTACAAGTTATCCTCAGGCTCGGCGTCGATCATGGCCGCATAGTCCTCCGCGCTGGCGAACGTCGGCAGCGAGCGCAATTTCCTACGTTTTGCTGCCCGTCTGTCGCCGTTGGCTGATCGCTTCTTCGTCTCTGGCGCAACACCTCCCCACTCCTCTTCTTCAGCTTCCTCTTCGCTTGCCGCACCGTTGAAGGAGATGAGACCGATGGGCACCTCGGTATCGAGATCGAGCAAGTCTTCGGCGTCCGAGCCTTCTGCAAGATTGAAGTCGTCCTCGTCCTCGTCTGGATCATCGTCGTCGTGCTCGTCAACGTCTTCATCCTCTCCGTCAACGTCGGCGTCGGAGTCCTGGGCTTCCGCTTCATCTCCTGACGCGTCTTCTCCATCGCTCAAAGGCACGTCATTAGCAGGATCTGAGTCGTCCCCGTCAAAGTCGAAACCGCCGTTCTCAGAGTCGTCGTCGATATCCACCGCACCAGCGTCGAGAAGGTCGTCGTCACCGGCAACCTTGGGCATGGTCGCCTGCATTGCCTGCACAGAAGGCGTGAAGACCGTATGCAATGAGGATGAACAGCGAGACTCGGCGTACCTTCCAGATCTCTGCCTCTTCAGCGTCGTCAGACAGTGCATCACCCTCGTCAGAGAGATCTTCGACGGGGTCATCATCATCCGAGTCCGAGTCAGCATGCTTCCGTTTACTCCCACGAGCGTCTTCGCGCTCTCTCCTCCGGGTGAAGTACTTGTGGAAGAAAAGCTGGTCGACAGGGACATCCTCAACTCTGCGCCTGAGAAACTTTGGATCGTTCATCAAACCCTCAGAGTCAGCGACTTCGCCTCGTATCCTCCTGACACCCTCCGCCGAGCCAGCAGCGTGGCTGGCGGCGGACGGTTGCATGGCACTCGCTCCTTTCGGCTTGGGGTTCTTAGGATTCTTGTAGATGAAGCGATCTAGGAAATGCGAAAGAGTGTTGAGTGAAAGGTCGGGCGCAGCCGTCAGCGGTTGCGACGTCAAGAGCTGTCGGGCATGGAGTGCCACGGCTGGGTGATAATGATGCAAGAGAGGTGTCTGGACGCGATACAATGAGCATCATCAGTGATGAGCACAAGAGTGGACTTGCCAGTTCCCACAAAGGCAACGCCATCGCGTGAGCGTACGACGGGTCTCGCTTTTTGGCGTCATACTCTTCCTCGCCAGCGACAAGACCAGAGGTGACGAGCTGTCGAAGGCCCTTTACTGATGAAAACAACTGAAAGGAAGTGTGAGGTTGCGACGACTTTCAAGAACGCGCTATATAACTCACCTCCCCGACGAGGTACAGGCCACCGGCTGTCAGCTCCGGTCCTCCTCCACCTCCAGCCGCCAGCACCTGCAGGAATCGCCGGACGAAAGCAGCCACGCGCTCAGGGTTGGGATCCGACTTGGCTGATTTGAAGAGCAGGTTCAGGTACATGGCTTGCTTGTTGCTGGTAGCCAATCGAGGATCATGCAAGGAAGCATACAGCGTTCGATAGTATCGATCTGTGATAGGCGTGGACGTCGCCGGTGACTGAGGGGACGACAGCGTGATTTGGTAGAGAAGAAGCAAAGCTTGGATGGAGATATTAAACGTCGACTGATGGCTGATGAGGAACAGGGTGTCGACATGCTTGCTGAAGCTGACGTCGTCGGCGGTGAGCTTTGCGAAAGGGAGAGCACGGTTGACACCAGTGAGGATGGCCGATACGTGCCGAGAGTTGGAGTCCTCGACCTCGAGGAAGCCGGCGTCCTGGCCCTTGCCCATTTTGCTGGGCTTGCCCTTGCCCTTACCCTTCATCCTTCCCTTGGTTTCTCCTTCGTCCTCCTCTGCCAAGACATCATGCTCTTCACCGCGCTCCTCTGTCTGCTTCATGACACCGAGCAGGTCACGGAAGAACGTAAAATAGACGTCGATGAGTTGACGAGCAACGGTCTTGTCCGCGGGTGACGGGGACAAAACGATCTGGTTGAACGTAATCGTAGCATAGTATGACGCGTGAGAGTTGGCCGGGGCAGTCGCCAGCTTTTCAGGCGCCTTCGGTTTCGGTTTCGACTTGGCGTCGTCGAAGCGAATGTGCTTGGAGGAGGTGGCTGGAGCGGTTGCTGCAGAGCTGGACGCGACGGGCTTGAACACAAGCGCAGTCATCTCACGAACGACGATCCCCTTCATGGACGGATGCGCTTGGAGCAGTTGAAGGAGGTAGTACGAGACCCGAGAGCATATGGTGCGCTCGCCGTCGCCCTATTACGCTTGCGTGAGTTGGGTGTCGCTAGGAACTTGATAGCACCTCCATGCTCACAAGTTTGTTGACGAGTAAGCGAAGCAGATTGTGCTCTTGCTCCGGCCGCTCCTTGAGGAGAGTGAACAGGAAGGTGATGGTCTGGGTACGGACGTATGCAAGAGGATCCAGCGAGAAGCTCTATAAATGAGAGAGTCAACAATGTGATGAACTGGTCCACTGTGAACCTACAAACCTCCAGTATCTGCAGGATCGAGAAGAAGTATTTCTTCAGCCAATCTTCAAAGTACCAAACGACGAGATGACGGTTCGTGACTTGTGGATGAAGTAAAGGCTGTTCACGGAAATACCTGAGCAGCAAGTGATCAGTACATGTGATTCAGCATAAAGATGAGTGAACGTACTTGAGCTTCCTCGCCGGGGCACCTCCACCCACCCACCAATCCGAGATGGCACGGACGGCCTTCAAGCTCTCGTCTCTTCCACCCTTGCCTCTGCCGCGTTCCGCCAATGTCTTCAGTGTCTCTAATGACTTGACATTGTGTAGCGGGCTGGCTTGTACAAGCAAGGTCAAAGCACTCAGTCGATCAGACAGCGTGCCGCCCTGGAGAATCTTGTGCAAAAAGGCTCCATCCGAGGTCGAGGAGTCGGTTCCGACATCAGAATGAGCCTGCAGCGCGTCTGCATGCAGCGACTCTGCGCGTGCGAGCAACTCTGCCACTTGAGCAGCGGTGGGAGCCTTGTCCGGGGCCGCCGAAGCATCAAGACCATCGACAAGCGTGTACCATTGCGAGCTCTGTTCAATGCTGAACGTCTTCGCTTTCGGTTTGCCTTTCGTCTTGGGTTTCGCGTCCGGCATGGAGAGCAGCGAGCGCGTGCAGCGGAAAAAGTCAAGGACAAGCGCCGACTCTCGACATTCTCACCCGGGTCCGAGCGTACCTCTGCCTCCTCCTTCCACACTCCAGACTTGCTCCAGATTGAGGCTGTCGCCCGCATCGCCACGCGATTTGAACGACAAACGATGTCTGTAACAGATACCGCAGTGGGTCCATGATATTTGTCGGCGTGAAGCCTTCGAACAAAGCTGGTATGCGTAAGGATTCGTGATGGTATTATTCGGTAAAGGGATGATGCAAGAACTAAGTACTGCTGTACATTATACTAATACAAAGGGGATGGTTGACTCTCTTCTGCGCTGCTTGAAACAATGCATTAATCTCTCATACTCGACCCTCGACAACGGTGCCTTCCTCGCTGCCCAGACGCCTTCCGTCCGCTGCAGCAGGGCCGTTGCTGCGAGGGGCTTTCTCCAACCTCTCTTCCTGTACTCCCGAGCCTTCGCCAGGGCTGGCCAGCGGCTTGTGCGCCTCAGCCGCCTTTGTCTGGCTGATGAGATCTTCGCGGTTGGCGTATCCGGCGGGAGCCCAGCGCCCTGATGTCCAGGCCTTGGTATTTGGGTCGTTGTACATGTGGTCGACGTTCTCGAGACTGAGATCTGAGCTCTCATAGACGAAGAAGAAGACGACGATAGCGCCGGCAAGGTTACACCCAGCGAAGACGAAGCCGTATGCGTAGTTGATGTCGCCGGTGATGAAGGGAGTGAAAAAGGCCTGTCGTATGTTCAGTATGTTGACGCAACGGAGGGGATGAGAAGGAAGACTTACGAGGAGGAAGTTCCAGAACCAGTTACTCGCCGTACTCAGTGCTGCTTGCTTGGCCCGAGTGCGCGTCGGGAAAGACTCGCCGATGAGGATCCAGATGCCCGGCCCCCCTAAGAAAGGTAAAACGTGAGTGACTATCGAAGATGGTCAAGAAAGTTATAGGTACATGTGCTGGCGTAACCGAGGATGAACAAACAAGCACTGTTTGAGCGGTGTCAGCGCAAAGTCTTATGTCAAGGACCAGGAAAGCTCACCTAACGATCATAACGTTGCCTACAGTCTTGTTCGTCTCTGGGTCCTTTGCGGTCCCGACAGACGCAAACACGAACAACCAAGCCGACTGCCACAACCCTCCAAGGATCAGAGGCCAGCGCCGTCCAAACCGCTCGAGTACATATAACCCGCCGAAGGTAGAGACGAAATTGACTGCCCCGAGTATGATTTGTGTCACAAAACTGTCTTGAATTCCCACAGATTTGAAGACTGTCGCGCCGTAGTAGACTAATCTCAAGTTTTCAGACACCAGACGCCACATTTTGGCACTGGAGAGCACTCACAGAAGTAGTTGGCGCCTGTCAGCTGCTGCAGCATTTGAAGCGACATCCCCAGGAGCGTCCGATAGAGAATCTTGTCTTTCGGCCGGAAGCATGTGAGCCAGCCAGCTTGGATGTTCTGCTCGTACTCGACCTGGCTCTGAATGGCGTCGGCCTCGCCTCGGACGATGTGGTTCTCGTGAGCCTCGTGCTTCTTCAAGCCACGGACGCGTGCAAGCGACTCGCGCGCATGGTCAAGACGGCCCTGCTTGGCGAGCCATCGAGGCGACTCGGGCAAAAACAACATGCCGACGATCACTAGAACTAGGTCAGGCCACCGCATCGAGCAACGGCTGAGCTCCACGTACGGATCAATGGCCAGAGGATGCCGATACCGATGACAGTGCGCCACGAGCCAGACCCCGGGATGCTGCGTGTACCAATCGACACGGCGTAGGCGATGAGGATACCGAGTGTGATGAAGAGCTGGTATGTGGCCGTGAGGGTGCCGCGAATCTGCGAGGGTGCCGTCTCCGCTTGGTAGGTAGGTACTGCCGCGGACAAGCCGCCCACTCCGAGCCCACTAATGAGACGGCCTATCGCGACTTGGGCATAGCTGTGGCTACTGGTAATCTGTACTACCACTCCTACGATGAAGATGATAGCTTGCATTCCCATGGCTTTCCGGCGTCCCTGTATGCACACATCAGTAATAGTCGTGTTATCAACCTGAGGACACATACGAAGCGGTCGGCCGTACTACAAATAACCTCAGGTCAGCCTCGGTACAACAATCCTGCAAGAGCAATACTCACGGAGCCCCAAGCAGTGCTCCCACCAAGGTTCCGATGGAAAGCAAGCCGACAATCGTGCCAGAGCGAACCCGACTGAACGAGCATGACGAGGCATCGACCGCGCTGGTGCATGTGCCGAATCGTAGGAGGAAGTCGTCCATGAGGAGAATATCGCTAATCTGGCCGGTGTCATAGCCGAAGATCAAACCTAACGCGATTGAGAACCGAAACCGGACGAGTGAAAAGCGAGCACCGCACCTCCGAGGCTGGCGACTAGAGCCATGCCTAGCGCCGTCCATCCGATCGGAACACCTTGCCGGTGCATGAGGATAGCCATGGCAGATGTAGGCGAAAGTCAAGGAGGGACGAGAAAGTGAAGCACGCAAGTCCTGCAGCCGGATACAATATATTATATATACAGGCCGAGGATGACGTCAGGCGGTCGTTCATGTCTACGCCGTTGGCTTGCTGAGCATGCGGTGGAAGAAACTCAAAGCGAGAAGGAGCGGGGCGCGAAGTGGGGCAGGGAATTGAGTACATGACATACGTCACGCGACTGAGCGCGCGTCCACGCGTCCCTTCTCGCGCTTCCGTAGCTCTTTCATCCTCAACACCTTCCACGGACGTCTACAACGATGAGCAACAGCCGAGGCAGCTGGTGGTCACGCTCGAGCAATACTGGCCCGCGCATCGGACGTGTCGGCCAGTGGGACGGCGCTGGTCAATCCGGGTAAGCATCGCGCGCGCACCCACTCCTCATCCATTCAGCATCGTCATCACATCATCACTTAGATCCGGCGGAGGCGGCGGAGGCCGTCGCATCGCGACACTACGTGATATTGGCGGCGGCGGAGGAGGAGGTGCTGGTGGTCCGCCGGGCGGCGGTGGCTTCGGCGGCGGAGGCCACGACGACGACGACGATGAGGATGATGAGCACGAGCATCCGCCCCAGGGCCAGGACATGTACGCCGGAGGTGAACGATCGGGCCTCAACATCCAAAACCCAGACAACGCGCCGCCGAACGTGCCGGGCGGGAACATCATTCAGAACCTCCTGCGCCGCGCTGCCGAGGCCGGCCCACCCCCCTCCGAGGCTGCCGCGTCGTCGTCGAGCGCTCCGCGGTGGGGATCCGGCAACACGCTCGGAGGCGAGGACGTGGACAGTATGGAGGTCCCCGATCCCCATGCACCCGCACATGGCGACGACATGCAGGAGCCAGCCATTCGCCGGCTCACGTTCTGGCGCGATGGCTTCACCGTCGAGGATGGCGAGCTGATGCGGTACGACGATCCTCAAAACGCTCGGGTGCTCGCGGAGATCGAGACCGGACGCGCGCCTCCCGCGATCCTGAATGTGTTGCCAGGCCAGCCGGTCGAGCTCCGCGTCGCTCGCAGGTTGAATGAGGAGTACGTGCCCCCGCCTTCGGAGCACAAGCCCTTTGTCGGGTCGGGGAATCGCCTGGGCGGCGTCGTTCCGGACATTGCGGGCACTGCTGCAGCGGCGTCGAGCTCATCATCCATGCCGGGTGCGCTCGATGACTCGGCGCCGCCAGGGCGCGTCGCAACCGGGAGCTCCAGCTTTGAGGTCGACGGCACCAGACCAGTCACCACTCTCCAGATCCGGCTGGCCGATGGTACTCGGTTGGTATCCAGAATGAACCTCACACACACCGTTGGCGACATCCGTGCATTCGTGAACGCGTGAGTCCCGTCTCACGGTCTGTCACCTCTCTCTGTTTCTCATGTCAACCCACAGATCCCGGGCCGAGAACAGGACACGTCCGTACACTGTCGGAACTACCTTCCCAAACAAGACACTTGAGGATGACAGTCAGACAATCGAAGCAGCGGGCTTGAAGAACGCCGTCATCGTCCAGCGATGGGTATGATCTCCTTGTACCCTCGAACGTGCAGGCGCAATGTGACTTGTACTTTACTCGTGGCGTTCAAATGAGTGGAAGCCATGCGTGATCTATTCAGTACTTGCCAATGTGCGAACACATCTTGAACTTGATCTCCGTTGTCGCAACGAACATTACAGTACATGCATTGTAGTCATCCGTCATCCGTCAACCAATGCAACGGTACCGATCCAAAGTTTGCAGCGTCGCATAACTACGCAGCAACAAAGCGAGCAGTTATCTGTCCTGTCCCGTCTGTCTAGCGACATGCCAGTGACAGCGTCTCCCGATTTTTAGGCACAAGTACGGTTTTTATGATGCCACACCAAAACTGCCCTACGCAGTAGATAGTTTGATATTTGGTGAAATAAATGCGTACTGAAGGTGAGGAAGCGTCACAAGACAAACCGGCGGACCGATTGCGGCGCGATGAGGCTCCATGTTGAATGCTAGAATTGCTGGCTCGTAGGCGACAGTATATACTACAGGACTACCAAGAAGGTAGACGTAATCGAGACACCGTAGTTCGTTGATTGTGAAGGACTAGCACTGTCAGCCACGAGACATACAATCGTGACCAGTAGAACTCGGTGCGTGCTTATGCTCAGCAGCATCAGCGCTGCGTCGGCCCGGTCACCATGGTTCTCAACCCCATCCTGACTCAGGGGCAGTACCACAACTTGACAAAGGGCCGATGTCGGGGACGAGGAAGTAGCAGTAGCAGTAGCGTAGAGACTGACAGCAAGCATTGCGCAAGCCAGACGAAGCACGAGGACATGACCCGAGTCCTGCCCCTCGGCAGCCGGCCGGCAGGTGCATTCGACGTAATGCTCCCGGGGACAAATCGAGTGAATACTGTGCCTTGGGAAAGAGTCGTTGACGACGACCGAGTCCTCGGCTCGGCTTCGGCCTGTAGTTCCAGGGATCACGATCGGATGACGTTGGCAGGTTACTCGCGGCCGTGCAGAGGTCAAAGCAAGATCATAACATTGCAGAGCTGCTGGTGGTTGCGGTCTCGTTCCTTGAGAATTGAGACAGAAACTAGGCAAGAGACAAAGCGGGGATTGGTGGCTGAGCGGGAGAAGGAAGGAGAGCGAGCTTCTCTGCCGAACGCAAAAGCGCGGGAGTCTCGACCACACGTCGGGGTTCGCGCAGAGCGCCAGCCGCGACGGCGACCAGGATCGAGGTCGAAAGACTGTCCCTCTTCCTTCTTACCACAACCCGTTTCGGTGACCCACCGCCCCTCGCCCGCCCTGTCTGCTAAACGACCACAATTTCCACCATGAGCGCGCGCACGCCAGCGGCGGACAGACACGACTCGGCATACCAGATCCGGGCATCCGTCCTCGACGCTGCGCTAGCCATCGGCCTCGGCGAAGCGAATGTAGACCATTGGCTTCATAATGGTGGAGAGGACATGGAGGTCAGCGCCCACGCGTACATACGCCCAAATGCCTCGTGAGGCTGAACAGCAACTACAGGAGGCGCCAACTCCTGCGCTCACTACATCCAGCAGCACCGCGTCGGATGAGTCGGGCTCGTCTACTCCGCGTGAATCCGGTCTCAGGATAGACACGTCTGTGCCGGAACCTGCATCCCCGCCCCCGTTCTCTTCCTCGTTCGACCCAAGTGGGAATCTGGCAGGCCCCGCCCCTGCATTCACGTCCGCCGACCCGTTCCCAAACTCCGCTGTGAAGCCCAAGCCAACTCGGAGCAAGCTCCGCAAGCCTCGCAAGACCAACGGCGCGGAGACGGGCGAGGAGTCTGACGGCGGCTACGTCTCCGACTCTGCACGTCGGCGGAAGCCCACCAAGACACCGCCACCGCCGCTGCCAACTGCGCACGACGGCGAGGATTCGGACGGCGGCTACCTTTCTTCTGCGTCTAGCAAGCCGAAGACGAAGAAGAAGAAGAAGGACAAGTCCACCCCTGCCTCGCCGACAGGGGAAGAGTCCGATGGCGGGTACCTCTCCGAGGCCAGCAAGAAGAAGCGCAAGCTGCCCTCGTTCTTCCGGCGCAAACCGAAGGAGCCTGTACCCGCCCTTTCCCCCGTGCACTCTCCTCACACAGAGGAGCCGTCCCCGCCACCCATGCCGCGTCCACCAATGCCTCTGCCCATTGCCCAGCGCTTCGCTCGGGTACCGACTACTAGTCCTTTCTACGAAGCTCGCCCCAGCACTGCGGCCTCGAACGTCACAATCTCAACTACTCGGCCCAGCGTGGACAGCATGCTCACGCCGACGGGTGCTGGGCCCAGCACGATGACTCGTTCAGTTTCGGACATGAGCATGGATCGGCCCAGCATCGACTCGTACTCGTATATCCAAGAAGACGACTCAGATGCGCCGTCCCGTGGGCCTACTCCGCTCCCGGAGGACATCATGCGCGGACCTACCCCGCTTGCATTGCGACCAGAGGACATTGTGCCTCGGCCAAAGGAACCCAAGGTCGCGCCACAGAGACCGCGCCCGGCTCGTTTGGATCCCGCGCTTCTTGCTGCCGCTGGGCTGCCTCCTCCCTCGCCCACAGCTCCGTCTCCCACAGTTCAGGCTGCACCTATCTCGCGTTCTCCCGAGCCCGATCAGCTTCCTCCACCTGCTCACGGGGCCCGTGTCCGCGCTCCGAGCAACGCTGCACAGGACTTTGCGTTCAAGACGTGGAGATATCCCGCAGGGCCTCAACCTAACACGGATGCTCCTCCTCGAGCTCCGGCATTTGTTGTCGTACGGTCTCAGTCCGCCGAGTCTTTTGCATCACAGCCGCGATATGCAGCTCCGTCACCGGCCGCTCCGACGATGCGCCCGGTCAGCCCTCCCCACAGTCCAAGCCCAAGCCCGACAGCGACGTCAGCATTCATCGTGCCTTCTCGTGCGCCCTCGCCGCTACCACCACCCACGAGGACGTCTCCGCAAGTTGAGAGTGCACCAAACTCGGGTTATCTCTCGCCCCGCAGCCCAAGCCCATCACCTCTCGTTACCCCCAGCTCAGCGTACATTGCCCGGAGTCCTTCGTCTGCAGGCCCGAGCCCGACACCAAACTCCAGTCTCATTGTACCGCGGTCCGCAATTGGCACAAGCACTCGCTTCCCTATCACTCCGATCAAGCGGCCATCGACGGGAACACGACCTAGCCCGGCGCCTCCATCCTCGGTCCGCCCCGCCACTGCGGACCGTGCGGCTCCATCCTTCGGCTCGAGTCCAGCCGGGGCTACATTCGGGCCAATCTCGCGTTCCCAGCTCCGCGTCGATACGAGGGTATCTCCGTCGCAATCTTTGTCGCCCTCACCCATCAATCGCCAACAATCCTCGCCTCTCCGATCCCGTCCGCCCTCGTTCCAGAATGTCAATGGTTTACCAGGCGGGCTACCCTCACGCGCAGGGCTTGCGCATTATGACATCCCGCCACCATCTCCCCCACCCAGCGGCCCACTCCCTCGTCCGCCTCCCGTCGCAGGTGGAGACCGGTGGAGGCAGAGCCCGGGGCAGGCGGCTGGGCCACCGAGCGGGAATCTTCGCGTTAGCCCGAGCCTGAACAGCCTCCGTCCGGTGTCGCCCGCCAACGGCGTCGGGCTTGGTATCGTCGGTGCTTCTACCGCCTCCCCGACACTTGCGCCCCAAGCCCCGCGGAGAGGGCAGGTGTCGCCGTTTCCGTCACGCCCATCTGAGTCCGCCCCAGCTCCGACACCGTTGATGAGGTCGGTGTCGTCTCCGCAGAGGTCGTCGCTGGAATCAAGGTCTTCGTCCCACACGATCACCGGCCGGCCCAGCATCGAGAGCGCAAGTACCGAGAGCGAGGCGAGTGGGGACGAGGAGATCCTCGACGTCCTCTCCCGCTTCCGGGAGCGCGAGCAGCTCAAGCCTGCCAGTGCGCGCCAGACCGGGTTGTCCGTCACCCAAGAGGAGGAGGACGATGCGCCGTACGGGCGCGCATCCTTCTGGGTCGACGAGGACGAGGATGAAGGCGATGACGATGTCAGCCGGTACAGCTACGCAGACACGGCGCGCATGTCTGTCTGGTCAGCCGTGTCCGGCAAGCCGCGCACTGCGTTCAACGAGCAGTCGAGCGGCGAGGCGCGCGAGCGCTTCTTGGCACGCGTGCACGGCATGATCGACAACGAGCAGACTGCCCGCCCGCCGCTGCCGTCCAGACTTGGGCCAGGGGCGGTATCTGCTGGTACTCCGAGGCCAGCACCTGGGAGGCCCGACATTGCGAGGAAGGGGACTGGCATGGGGGCGGGAGAGAGAATATAGAGGGAAGCACACGTCGGGCTGTGTGTGTCCGTGTTTTGTTCGTGGAGTTTACATGTATTGCATTCGCTGTCTATAGGCTTTCTTGTTCATCTGTTGTGCTATCCGTTGTGCCACCTTGAACATGCGTCACTTGGAAGGGATATATCTGAAACAAGCGCGAAAGGCGCAGTCGCGAAGCTTGGCACTGCTTGAGCGCTTCCCTTGGCCTCAAACGGAATTGATGAAAGCCTGCCTCCTCTGCGTCATGTCGGGCATGATTCGAGTCTCATATTGTGCATGTTTGTGTGCCATGAATGCCCCACGTCACTGCGTAGGTCGCAGAACGAGAGTGGCCGTTGTTCGGCGATGCTCGTCATCCCATCTCAGATCTGCGGTTCTGAGCCTGACAACGCCGAGCCCCCGCCCTCGGCGGTGGTCAAGACGCTCTTCTTCCTCTCCCCGCATCGACCGCATCCCTTTCGTATTTTCTAGTCTCTCTTTGAAATCCCTTCGCACCTCCTGCCGTGCTTTGGCTCGCGCATACTACACACCCTCGCAATATGCGTACCTCTGCTGCCGCCGCCCTTCTCGCTCTCGCTCCTGCCGTCGCCCTTGCCAAGATCAATACGTTCTTCGCAAACCACATCCTTGCTAGCACACAAGACGACCCTACACTCCCTGCACAATACACAGTGGTGCGTCTCGAACTCTGTGTGGTTGCATACCGTGATACTGAGACTATGCTTCACTCAGCTCCCGATCGACCACTACAACAGTAACGCTGGCACGTTCAAGAACAGGTCAGCTGTGGATTTAGCTTCACTACCCATATTGTCCCTCACTCGGTTCGAAACTCTAGGTGGTTCTACAATGATACGTTTTATGAGCCTGGTGGTCCAGTTATTGTTCAGGATGTCGGAGAAGAGGACGCTAGTCCCTTCACCACGTTCCTCCAAGAACCTACTGGGGTACAAACTGCCGTAATGCAGCTTGCCCAGAAGTACAAGGGCATCGGTATCGTCTGGGAGCATCGGTGTACGTTCTTTATTTAGATCAGCGTCTGGACGACCGCCCTGACACTTTCTTTCTCAGACTACGGTGAATCAGTACCCTTTGTGCAGGTCCGCTACACATCCTGCTCCTCCTACTAAAAATCCAAAGCTCATGTTCTGATTTCCCCCGCAGACTGGTCAAGCAGCTAGTGTCACCCAGCTGAACGCCAATCAATGGTCATATCACACCTTCGAGCAGGCTCTCCAAGATGTGATTGTGTTCGCCAACAACTTCTCCCTGCCTGCAAACGCTTCCGCCGCACGCCGCGTCAACTCGACTGACGCCCTGCACGCTTCAAAAACCCCTTGCAAGTCATCCGTGTACATTTAATCTTGACTTGACTAACGCTTTAATATCTAGGGCTGTTCCTCGGAGGCTCGTACCCAGGCGTCAGAGCTGCCACCCTGCGGACCCGGAACCCAGAAACGTGAGCACCTAATCCCGAGTTTGATCGACCTGAAGCTCATGAGTCTTGCTTAGCATCTTCGCTTCATGGGCTAGCTCTGCGCCCGTCAACGCACAAGTGAACATGTCGTCGTACTACTCGGCCGTTGAGGTCGGCAGCTGCCTTTCGATGACGCGTGTTTTCTCACCAGCTGACGACGTTTATGAAGCGTGGTATTCCTCAAAACTGCTCCGCGGACTTTGCCGCGGCTATCCAGTTCTTTGACTCTAGCATCACAAGCTCAAACACGAGTCTCGTGAGCGAAGTCAAGAATGGCGTCACGACCGCCGTCTCTGGTCAGCGGGTACCTTCGAGCTCGACAGATTCCCTCAATGCGTCGACGGTCGGAGAATACTTGCTCGCTCCTTTCAGTAGCTTCCAATCGGGCGGACCTGCGTCGGTTCAGCCCTTCTGTGACTACCTCGAGACTGCCGGAGGCTTGACTGCTCCGACTGCCGGGGGCCTTGTCTCAACGATGTCTCAGGAGCAGGTCTTCAACCTCGTCCTCAAGGCAATCGAGGTCTCGTTGGCCTCAGAGGCCCCTGGCTCGACCAACGGCGAAGTTGTTGGCTTTTCCGCATCGAACAAGCGTCCGATCACGCCAGACACCACGGGCACTTCGTCTTCTGCTTCGATCCCGCCAGACTCGCTGGCTTGGGAGTACCAGGTATTCTCGCCACTCTTTTCAGTCTGCCTCCTATCTCTAACCTTGATTGCAGTTCTGCAGGTTGGTCGGTGTACTGAAGGCCGTATTTGGGAGCTGATTTTGTTTCTTCAGCGAGTTTGGCTACTTCCAGATCGCCAGCCCGTCATCGTCTGACAACATCGTCACCACGCTCGAGACCGTCAACCAGATTGAGTCCGAGTGTACGGCGCTCTTCCCCACTGGGTTGCAGCCCAGCCCGAACGTGTCTGCTGTCACTCACTACGGTGGATGGACGCAGAACCCGACCCGCGTCATGTTCACCAACGGCGAGCGTTCGTTTCCTTCCCTTCTCTCCTACAACCCAACGCTGACGTGCAGCTAAGTTGACCCGTGGCGGACTCTGTCCGTGGCATCGACCGAGCCGGGTGCGCCTAACCGACAGGCGACCACGACCGTTCCCGGCTTCAACAGTGCGCCGGACTCGAGCCAGTTCTACGGTGTCGTCTACCCTGGACAGGTCCATGGTAAGCATTCTTGTGTCCCGCATTTGTAGAGCTCATTCTGACTTCATTCTGTTTAGCTGTTGGTATGATATGGGCACAAGGTTCATTTGTCACGTCACATCGCTAACACTTTGATTTTCAGACTTCTTCTCCTCGACAGGCCAGCCCGCAGACCGGAACGCCGCCTTCCGTACGGGCCTGAAGATGTTCACAGCAGCCCTGGACGAGTGGCTGCCCAACTTCCAGTCTGGAAACGATCTCATCATCACCACTCCGACCGGCACGGCGACTGGCACGGCGGCTCTTGTGACCCCGACCAGTAGCAGCAAGTCGAAAGACAAGGGCTCCAACGGCGCTGTGTCTGTAGCCGCTCATGCTTGGACCTTGACTTGCGCTCTCGCTCTCACCGCTGCGATGGTTTGGTGAGGTGCTCTTGGACACTTTCGTTTTGTCTGTCTCACGTGCTCTTGTCCCTGTACTTAGCTAGTGAAGTCATTGTCATACCCCTCAGATGACACTTGTGTTCTAAACGCGCCATCGACGGACCCGCGTTGTGCTGTGCCGCTTGCCCCTTGGGGATGTGTACAGCATTTGACTGTTTGCATCGTCCGCCTCCCTGCGTTTTGCGAGGGACTTGCCGTTTTGGGATCCTGTCCGACCGACTATGATCGCAACGGGGTCGGTATATCTGCAGCTCGTTCACTGGCGCCTGCTCTTCTCCTCTTCTCGTCCCCCAAGGTCTTTTGTGTGTCGCAGTCTGGCGCTAGTCGTCGGCGTTGAACCCCCCTTTCGATTTTCTGCTCTTGTTCCTTGTGGTTTGTGCTGAGCTCTCTCATTCGGTTGATCTGTGCCTCCGAATTATGCTATTTCTCTCTTTCTTCCTTCTGTCGATCCCTCTCTGTGCCCTCGCCCAGGTTGCCAGATTTATTCCACGTGTGTTGTACAAGGCAAACACCTACGAGGCGGCACCAGTGAGCTCTGCTCAATTTGTCGAGCAATATGTCTCTGTAAGTTGCTGTTTTCGTGACCATGACTCTTTCCCGTATAACTGAACTTGCCCCAGTTTCCTATCGATTGGAACAACCCAGAAAACGGTCATTTCAAGAATAGGTACTTTGTGAACGATACCTTCTATGGTAAGCTCCGTCAATCCACGCTTTTTGCATATCATGGCTCAGCTCGAACTTCAGAACTTGGTGGCCCGGTGTTTAGTAAGATGATGGCGCTGTTGGGCTCGAGAGCAAGATCTGAATATGTTGATCAGTCTACGATGCCGGAGCTGGTGACGCCACCGATGCTTTGGGTGTCTTGTCAGAGGTCGGGTCGCAATCCACGGTGATGCAGCTCGCTCGAGCCTTCCATGGTGCTGGAGTCGTGATGGAGCATCGGTATTGTGCTATCCTTACTCCTTTAAGACTTGCCTAATCGGTCATCAGATTCTACGGCCGATCAGTGCCCGGCGTGCAACACGTGTGTTGAGGCTGATGCATTGTGTGCCTTCATTAGCGACTCATCCGCTCGTCGCAGATCGTCAACGGCTCGATCAACACCACCGTCAATGATCTCAAGCCTGCGCAATGGACCTACCACACTCTGGACCAAGCGGTCTCTGACCTCCATAACTTTCCATTACTGTTCAACTTGTCTGCTGGGTCGGCTTTTGGTAATGTTGCCGGCACAGCTGGGTTGCTTCCAGACAGTACTCCATACGGTCTGTCGTGTTCTTCCCTCAAAACTGCCCGCTCCCTGATGGCTGCACAGTTGTCGTCGGTGGTGGCCTTGGCGGTGTCCGTGCTGCGGTCGCTCGCCTGATCCCTTCTCCCAACATATTCGCCAGCTGGGCGTCATCTGCGCCAATTCAGGTATATTTTCATGTCCAGCCTCTGATCCCCGTCTCCTGAGGCCAAATTGTGCAGGCCCAGATCGCATTTCCGCAGTACTTTGAGGCCATCGAAAAGGCCATCCCTAGAGCCAACTGCAGTACTGATGTCGTCGCTATACGAGAGTTTACCGATCAAGTTCTCCGTGGAAACTTGACAGGTGAAGATGATCATGGTCTCGGATTCGTCACATCAAACATCTTGAGGAACAGCATCATCGAAGCCCTCACCAATTCTACCTTTAACCAGAGTCAGCTCACTCTATCTGCAAGCACAGATGCGCAATCTACGCCTTTGCTAGCCCTGATGCGTGACTTTGTCGCCGGCTTCAGCTTCTTCCAGGTGCCGCAACTTCTTCTTCTGCCGTCTTGGGGCATGACTGACTAGCTCTCAGAGCGATGGCGTCCCTGCACTCACACTGTTTTGCGACGACTTTGAGACCCAACAGGATCAAACGCCACCGGACGCCAAGGGTCTTGTTGCTGCCGAAGGGGCAGAGGATGCTACCTTTGACTATTTGGCATCGCTCAACCGCTTCGCTCAAGACAAAATCTCATTGGCTGCTCCTGTGAAGAACGTTCACGGAGGACATCGCAGGCGTCAGAGTGACGCAGATGATGCACCCGACAATGGCTCTGACGACGACTCTGACGACGTTCTGGTTGACTCGGACGACTTTGTCACTGCGAATGGGACGATCGGCGCTCAGGGCCTGGCAGACTTCCTCTCATGGCAATATCAGTACTGCACTCAGTTTGGTCAGTCTGTCTCAGCTTCTGTCACATGGAATGGCCATTCAACTGAATATGATCGATGCAGGATTCTTTATCGCGTCCGATCCCTCCAACAACAACAGCATACAGTCACAATTCGTCAGTTCGGCAGCCATCCAGGCTGAGTGCACCGAGATATTCAAGAGCATCGATGTCGCCATCCCAGCGCAACCGAACGTATCCCAGATCCTCAGGCACGGCGGATGGAACATGAATCCATCGCGTACCTTCTTCACAAACGGTCTTTGTAAGTGCGCTGGTATACTTGTCCGCACATAATGACTCACACTACCGTAGTGGACCCGTGGCGCGGTGTAAGCATTGCCTCTGATGTCTCAGGATCACCGAAACGCCTGCCCAACAAAACCATTCCTTCGTATGTTCGAGCTTGGTTGTTCCCAGACTAATTGATACTGAGACATAAGATCAGATTCAATGAGACTGGCTCTGCCTCGCACTACTTTGGCATGAACATCACGAATGCTGTGCATGCGCAGGACATGATCATCTTTGAGGACAGTTCCGTAGCCGTCAAGAATGCATTCAACCAGTCGCTCCACTTGTTCTCATCCGCACTGGAGACATGGCTCCAGGACTATCATCCCGGTAAGCTGCGCCCTTCTGGCAGCCCAAAGCGATGACTTAGAACTCTCATAGTCATTGAGGCTGCTAAAGCTGCATCCACATCATCGAATGCTGCCGCTGGCATAGTTCACCGAGGAGCGCGATGGGTAGGCTTGGTGTGCACCGTCGTGATTTCTCTTCTTTTTACTCTCTGAACAGTTTTATCATATACATATATATGGGTGTACTACACGTTCGAATTCAGCATCTCCTTGCGGTTCTTTCGGCGTGAGATGATCCCTTTGAGGGTTTGACCGCTTTCGTGCTAGCTTTCGTGGCGTCTGGCGTGCAGGCTGCCACTTGCCCTCCCACTCCCTCCAGCCTCCCGCGCGAGCCACCTCGGACGCTTTGGAGCGGGACCACCGCCTATACCCATGTCTCTTATCATCCGACGTAGCACTGTCACGCGATATATCGGCATCGGCATTGTTCTTCTCTTCCTTCGTTGGCTCTTCTTCTCTCCCACACCAGAGGACAACACCACAGTTCACGAAATTCAAGAACATAGCGTCCTTGACTATGTCCAGATAGGAGGATCTGCTCTGGATGTGCAGAGACACCGGTTCTTGCAGGCCCGTATGGGTAGAGATGAACGACCCGACATCCTCGACACGTTCGTGTACAGTGGGCTCGACGACTACTGGGATAGATTCCAGAAGCCATAGTGCGTGCCGCTCAGTTTTCTCTATTAACAGAGACTGATTGCGTGAACATAGCATCCAATCGCCCGACACTGCGCCTCAGGACTCTCAAAGCGTCCTCACCTCCATCGACGTGCTCCTCGCGCTCAACGGATGGGTTGCCGCCCTCTGCCCTACGCTCACACGACCCTTCGGCCAGAATAAGGAGTCGGATGCGTATGATGATCTGATCCAGGCCAACAACATGTACTACGTCGGCATGGTTGTTCACTCTGCGGATCACTTCCTCGTCGACCAGCTGGCTGTCATTGTCCAACTCGCGAAGACGCTCGGCAGCCAGAACATCTTCGTTTCCATGCTAGACTACCACTCTTCCGATTCAACCGAGACCTTGCTGGACCTTTCTGAGGCGGTCTTGATCTTGCTGGGCGTGCCCTATCGCATCCGTCGGGTTCCGTCCATGACAGCCGACCCAAGTCAGGCATACTACCCGGCAGAAGAGGCCTACATGCGAAATCTTGCCTTGGAGCCTCTCAAGGAACTTTACGTGAAGAGGAAGATCAAGTTCCACCGTGTCATCTGGCTGAAGGGGTTCACATGCCCGAACGACATCCTCGAGAACATCAAGGTCAGCATCGTCAACGATGCTGTCATGGTCTGTGGAATGGACTGGTCAGAGTACAACGGCTTTTACATCTTTTCGGATCGGTGCGCTCTGCTCGCTCGCCCCTTGTGTTGCATCGATTCTGATGATATAGTTCCTCAGGTGGCGAACCCGGGACATTCGTGGAGATCAGTTTCGTCAGGCCAAGTCGTCATCCAAGCCCGATGCTGGACCTCCCCGTGATCCGCAAGGCTCTGAGCGCTACGCCAAGCATCTTCCCTTCCAGGTCTTTTGCTGCGAATCTGGGACACACGTTGTGGACCCATCGCAATCCTACTACCACGACATCATATACCGGTCCGGTACAGACTACTACAACTCGACTCTGGATAGAGCGGGCGCAGGCATGCCGGAACGGGACCTGGGTGCGCCCTGCCTCGACAGTGCACAAGCCTGGTTCTGTCGGGATCTCTGGGTTCACAAGGCTGCCATCGGGGTTGAGCGAGCCCGTGAGCTTGAGGAGAAGACCCACAAACGCTCTTGGCCCATCGCTCGCCGAGCCGAAGTAGAGCCAGAACCCGTGCCAGAACCCCAAGTCGCTGGCGCTCGCGACGAGCCTGCACGCAATGTACCTGGAGCCGAAGACGACGATGCGGATGTCGGCGCCGAGTACGATGCAATGATCGACGAAGAGCCCCCAGCTCTTCCCGTCCTCGACGGAGAGCCAGGATATGTGGCAAACCACGCCTTTACGCCAGCCCGGATATTGGTCAACCCTCGCTGCGTGACCACGTACGCTGGTGTCAGCCACACTCAGCTCGCCCGGGACTTGTTCGGTTCAGATCTCGAAGCGGATGCAGATGCCAGTGGGATCAAGGCCAAGCATAAACTCGACACATGGCAAGCTGCGCCGGAAAGCTTTGTCTGCCAGGAACAAAAGTGAGTCGTTTATCAGCCTATCGCTGAAACTTCGCTCATGTGTGTATCTAGGGCATCGGGAGGACGGAAAGCGGTGAAGACGCAGCGTCGCTTGGAGTTTGCCGTCAGTGAGGAGCTAGGTGCACTGGGCATCTTGACATAGAAGGCATATGTATTGTTCTATAATCATCTTTCATTTTCGTTTCCGACCCCTCGCCGGCTGGATATACAGGACTCCGTTGTTTGCGCAAGAAGCACCCTCTCCTTCCACGTGATGTACACCCATCTTCTACTCTCACCACTACATGGACACGACAACGTATCTTCCACCCCCGGTGCCACTCGCACTCGCACTTGCTCTGGCTGGACATGGGTTGCGGAAAGGCTCTTTGTCAGGATCTGGGGCGTTTGCTGCATTTGTGGTCGGAGGTCTCATGTGCGCCGTCAAGTTGCGCACGTTCGCGGTGTCCCTCATCGCGTTCTACTTGATCGGATCGAGAGCTACGAAAGTGCAGAAAGCCACCAAGCGGAAGCTTGAGGAAGGATACGATATCGGATCCAAGCGAAATGCATTTCAAGTGGTATGCAATTCGTTCGCCGCGTTCATCGGGAGTCTCGCGTGGAGTGCTGCATTTGTGGATGGTGACAGTGATGGCTTCACGAGGATCATGGCACTGCTTGCTCGTATACTTTCTATGCCAAGCCACAAGGAGAGTTATGATGGAGTTTCTTGGTGCGCTCTCGATCCTCAAGTCGCATCTGGTTGGAGTCGTTTTCTGGTCTTTGCTGCCGTGGGGTGAGCGCATAGATAGCTGGATCGTGGCCAGGTCCGCTAATCAGAGCATTGCTGTAGTCACTTTGCTTGCTGCTTGGGAGATACCCTTGCTTCTGAACTTGGAATTCTGTCCACGAGCCCTCCGATCTTGATCACCACGTTCAAGGTCGTGCCTCCAGGTACCAATGGTGCGTCTACATTGTTTATGTGTGGGATTGAAAAAAACAGGTCTGAACTATTCAGGTGGTCTATCTCGGTTGGGCACTGTTGCATCAGTACTAGGGCGAGTCGTGTATATACCGTCCTCTGTATACTTCACTAATCATACTCATACAGCGGCTTGACGATGGGTATGGTGGCATCAGTATCACTGCTAGTGGAGAATAAGGCCTGCCGTGACGACTATATGTCTCACACCACCCACCTCATTGCGTGGGGGGCGTTCGGTGGCCTCGCAGGTTCTCTGGTTAGTGCTTAAGATCTTCAAGCCTATCGGTCCTGAGCTTCTCCTGCGCAGATCGACTCCCTGCTCGGTGCGACAGTCCAAGAAACCCGGTACTCGAAGAAGAGTTCGCATATCCTGACCGACGACTCGGTGCACGCCCACGATGACGACGTCAAGGTTGTCTCCGGCCTACGTGTCTTGACCAACAATCAGGTCGGTTCAGAAGTCCTCATCCTCGATCCACCGGACTGACGTCTTTGGTAGATTAACCTCGTGTCGTCCACCTTGACGGCACTCCTAGTCGCATACTCGTCATCTTAGGCACGCATGGTATCAGAGCAAGGATAAGCATTATGCGCGATATCTATCTATGCGAGGGTGTACAATGCAGATGGCAAGAATACAAGGGACGGGCGATGGTGCAATGGTACAAGATGCGATGCGAGCGAACACTAGGGATACATCGTGCAGATAGTAGAAGCATGCTGAAGCGAGTCCATGAGCTCACAAGTCAGAAGGAGCGGAGGAGAGGATCCGAGCGTGAACGTCATCCTCGACGAAGAACGATCCTTCGCCGTCGATGTGAGAAGCGTCGTGGCACCGGGCAGCGTGCTTCCACCAGAAGAGCTCTTTGACCTGAGACCACATCAGTAACTGAGAGCAAGCCACGAGTACAAAGGACACTGACCATGACGTCGACGTCCTTTTTGACAGTGTCGAGTGGAATCCACTTGGTACACTTGTGACACTGCCCTTCGCGCATCGTCGTCCGCTGACGAAGCGACGTGGCAGCGTAGGGACTTGTCCGGAACGCGATGGGTGGGGAGAAGGGAAGTCCAGAAGGGGAGATACCTTATTGTACATGTCAGCGATCGGTACGGCCATCAAAGAAGCCGCTGTAACTCACCATGCTTGTACATCATGTGGTAGCTGGAGGGGAAAATGAGCATGCAAAACGGGCGAGAAAGTAAGAGACACTGACTTGAACGCTGACTGCTTCATAGAGAGCCAGACCCTCGTCTGTGCACCTCCGCGGGAGGTGTCTTCAGCACAGATCGGGCACATGCCCTGCTTGGTCTTCCCGATACCCTTGACCCAGCGCGGCGTGTAAAGGTCGAGGATACTCGGGGGCTTGTTGAAGTTACCATCGGACTGTACGGCCAAGCTTGAGAGACGACTATGGGGAGGAAAGTGTGAGAGAGGTGTCAATACAGCAGTAACCAAAACAGAAGTCTCACCCGTTCTGTTCACCCGACACGAATGATGGAACCGGGAACCGGATGTACATCTGCTCAAACTCGGGGTTAATAGGTAGTGTCGGAGGGAACACGCGGCGGAGGGAGGTTGCCGTGACGGCGGTTGCCGAAGCAGAAGGAGGCGCCTCGTGAGGAATCTTGTGAGGGAGCGAGGAGGAAGAGGAAGAAGAGTTATCGCTGGAGCTCATTCTCGTACGTTTCCTTGCGAAGACAAGACCGCTCTCGCTCCCAGGCTTGCGCTTCCGGCCAACTCGAGACGACGAACTGGACGCGGTCGGTGGTGGAGGTGCGAGGGACGATCTAAGTGAGGACAATCGCTTCTTCGGTGATCCTGTACGATGAATGGCGGGTAGAAACGGAGCGATGGGTGCAACAGGTGGAAGGTCAGATCTACGAGCGGTGGATGGAGAAGTCATGTGTTCCGGCAACGGAGAGAAGGTGAACGAGGATGAAGAAGACCAGGTTAAAGAGCTAGATGAGTCGACGCTGCTCCCGAATGAGGGGCAGGGTGATGAGTGGGGCGTTAGGCCTTGCAGATTCGTAATAGGTGTGAGAGGCGAGAGAGGTATGGAGTGATTATGACGGGTGTATGCGTTAGAGGAACCCTTTAGTGGAATGGAGTGCGACAGATGCGTCGAAAGAGACGGCACGGGAGGAAGACAACGTGCAAAAGGATTCGGAAACCTGCGGTCTACGGGATCGGTACCCATTGACCACGGCGAGAACGCGTCGCGGGCAACGCACGGCGTGATCATAGTCGAGGGTTGCGGCTGGACCGGAAGGGTAGGTCGATTTGGTGTACGAGCGTCGGTGGGAGTGTACTTGGGAGGCGAGAGCACAGAGTGCGATGGTGTCCAGGTGGTCTGGTGAAGAAGATGGTCAAACGATGGCAAGGAAAGAGAGTAGTCGAGAAAGTCGTCGGAGTCGTGCTTGAAGAAAGATGGAGAAGATGGGGCAAGGAAGACATCGTCAAGAGGTCGGATAGAGATGGATGTATGCGCTGCTACTTGCTGGTCGGAGAAAGTGTACCAGCAACCCTGTTCATCCAGAAGGAACTCGGGAATCGCGTAGGTGGATGGAGGAGGCATAGCTATCGAAGGGAACGAAAGGACGTGGGATAAAAACGAAAAAGGTAACTGGGATAGGATCGTGGTGCGAACGAAAGAGCGCGCGGACTCTGGCGACGCGTACTCGCTCAAGTAGGCGCGGTGCACGTGATCGTATATCGACGTTGCTCTCGACCGCCATGACCTCGATGGTCTGGCGTACGCTCCTCTGCTTCTCCTTGCCGCTCTGGCTAGCTATACTCGCTCACGGGTCTGCTTTAACGACACCTATCGCTCCGAACGAAAGGCTCTGCTTCTACGCAGATGTGGACAAGGCGGGTGAGAAGATCGGGGTACGTGCTCTTGGTCCTCTGGTGTCGGGTTCATTGATCACCCACACTTTTGTTTCAGTTCTACTTTGCCGTGCGTGTAGTCTTATTCTGAAGCATTTCTATTGTCTTAACCACTGCTCAAGGTTCAATCCGGAGGGTCGTTCGATATTGACTTTGAAGTCCGGGACCCGTACGACAAGGTCGTGCTCGACGGCCAGCGCGAACGGCAGGGCGACTACGTCCTGACTGCCAACTCTGTTGGCGAATACGGCTTCTGCTTTGAAAATGACATGTCCACTCTCACCCACAAGCTCGTCGACTTTGACATCATGGTCGAGAGTGAGCCCCGTCGGGAGGCGCCGGCCAAGCCAGGCCAGATCGCCGACCAGACGAGCGCCCTGGAAGAGAGCATTTTCAGGCTGAATGGCATGCTCATGAACATCAAGCGCACCCAGAAGTAGTACGTGTCCGTCCTTTCTCTGTCAATACGTAGTATTCACACCTCTCATTCTTAGCTTCCACACACGAGAGAACCGTGGCTTTTCTATCGTCAAGGCCATTCAAAGGTAGCAACCTGCCCCTCTCTCCCATCTTCTAGAACTTGACGAGGTGTCCCCAGCCGACTATTCTGGTACGCGACGCTGGAGGGTGGAGGAATCATTGCGATGGCTGTGTGCGTTCTTCGCTTAAGTCATCGTATAGCTTCCTCTAATAATCCTTGCAGGATCCAGGTCTATGTGCTGCAGACATTCTTCACCAAGGGTGGCCGTCGCTACAAAGTCTAATGTTTCGGTCCCAATACGATGCGTTATACTGCTCGATGTCCGCGTGATAGACCCCGTGACGCGATGTCTTATCGGCTAGGCGCTGCTGTACTGCAGGAGGCGCCACCTCTGCGTTCTTTCTCTCTCTCATCCCATCGCCCTCAGTCAACACGGGTTATGCTGTCCCGTTTCCGAGTACGACGCCTCCCAGCGCCGCAAACACACACACCAGATCCAGATCCAGATCTGTACCTTCCACCTCGCCTCGTTACACGGGACCCGCAGAGCCACAGCCCTCTCTTTTCCATCCTTCCCCCAGAGATCCGTCATCTCGTCTTTCGATTGGCTCTCCTCCCCTACCAGGACACTTCTGCTCCGGGTGTCCCCTTTGATTCGTATGGCTACCGTCCAGAAACGGCCTTCCCAATCGTGCAGGCCGTTGATCTCCTCCGCACGTGTCGACTGATCTATCTGGAGACGTACGCTCTGCCCGCATCGCTGCGAGAGCTCGTGAGCTGGAAGCTGGTCTGGCCGCAGCGATGCCCATATGAGCGGTCAGTCGGTCCCCGTCGTCACCGTATACGCAAGGAGGATCAGCGCCACATACATAGCCTGCACATCTATGCGCAGCAATGTGAACTGCAGGGGACGAACTGGTCCCAGAGAGCACTGGAGGTCGACGGTGTCCGCGATGAGTTATACATACCCCCGGATACTGGCATAGGCGTTCACATCCGTGAACTGGTCATCACCATCAATAGCACGAGCTGGTTCTGGTGGGAAGACGACCAGCCACTCCAGATGGACAGCACACTCGCGTACGGAGCCGAATGGCGGAGAGGGTTTGATGTGTTCCCAAACCTGGAGGTGTTTGCTTTCGAGTTTGAGATGTTCGTACGGAGGAAGCCAGAGCTCGATCGCCTGGCCGATCAAGTCAAGAATTGGCGGATCCCGTTGGCAGACGGACGCGAGTTGACGACGAATGGGCAGCAACTTGAGCGCCGTACTTGGATGGGGACCGCTCAATTCACTGGAGCGCAGCTTCTGCGCGCAGGCACGACTGAGCAAGCATACTATGTCATCACAATACGCTTCACAGCCTGATA
>LCTX01001310.1:0-24603 GCA_002233555.1 Limonomyces culmigenus | reverse complement strand
GCGCCAGCCAAACTTGTTCGTCCCACGTGTGTCAGTCCATACATTTCTAGCTGAACAGCAGGACACCTAGAATTTGGGACGTGTTCTATAGTGGAATCAAAGTACTTTGGGTGGTTCAAATTAACGGGAAAAGCTTACGGGACAGCGATATGCGGGAGAACGCGAAGTGGTCAAAGGAACCAGAATCGACGCCACATATTGCCAAAGCTCGCATCGACCATGCCTCGCTTCACCGTGCTCCGCTGAGCCTGTAAATTGGACAGTATGACCTTAGAGCCCATCAGAAACATGCTATGAAGTAAATTTATAGAAAAGTGGAAGGAGGCGAGAAAGATAGGGTCAACTCAAAGTTGTGGTCAAAGGAACGCCCAATGACTGTATCTATAACTTCGCTCCCAACTTCTTGTTGACGTCTCCAGGGACTACCAACGCCATCTGAGTGGATACGCAGAGACACGTTTGCTTCTTCCTCCAGTCTTTGTCGAGTTTGCTACCACTACCGTCAAAGCCTTCCGGCGCCGTCCAAATCTCGACCCGCTCCTCATGCCGAGCGTCGGGCCGAGATACAAAGCCACCTGCCTGATAAAGGCCAATGGTCCGGGGCGCAAACCCATCTTCGGCCTTCGGTATTGGTGCGAGGAACTGGACGGTAATGACGAGCGTCGGGAACCATCTGCGAACCACCGTAAAAACTCAAGAGTCGTCCATGTCGTTGCAGACTCACGTATTGCTAAAATCCGGCGCGAAAGGCTTCGGGAGCAGGAATGGTGAGGCGAAGTTCATGTCCGCAAAGTATGCAAGCGAAGGGAGGGTGAGCTGCTCGTCCTTGCTTGTAAACTCGAACCAACCACCGCGCTGGAGGCCGGCGAGCTGGTCGAATGTGTCAGGCTGGTTGCGGGCGCTGACCGCAGGGTCAATGGCCCGCTTCACGTAGTGGCTCGAGCGCTCTCTGCCCAAAGGAGTTACGGCATCCAATGTAGACGGTGGTTGTGTGAGCGGATGGGGCCGGTAGAATGGCGAGCCAGGTGCGATGTGCAGGTCCTCGGTCGAGGTCTGGGTGGATGGAGAGTGAGGGATGAGGGTCCCGAATATCCAGTGACTCAACACACGGATGCTACCCTATGAAGTTCTCAGCACGAAGGAAAGGGAGGCAAGATTGAGGGGGGAGACGAACCTGCTGCACTAGCTCGGCTACGACATTCGAGAGGCCTCTCCCCGTACGGAACCGCCGAATGCGGACCTCGAAAGGGCCCTTCGTGCTCGCCTTCAGGTAGTGTGCAGATACATGCAGGGGGTCCTCATGAGCCTCGGCCGCCTGGAGCTGGATGCATGCATTCGTGATGATGGCAAGGATGTAGCCTACGCCAGCCACTTGAGTTAGATGAAGACCAGAGCACGAAGGACCATGTACCTCCGTGAGGGACCCTGTTCATTTATGAGCTCAAACACACTTGGGGCTCCAGTGTTATGACGCACGCGAAGATGAGCCATTCCGGATCGACCTCGCCGGCATACACGGTCGTGCCGTCTTCTTCCCTGCGGACGAACGACGACGCGATGGCTTGCGAAAACGGCGCCATCACTAGACACAGTCGTAGGTAGGTCGTAGACGTAGAATAAGAGGAGCTCGTAGGAGACTGAGAGTGGTTTTAGCACTTGGACATGGCGGCAAGACGGCAAGTACGTCGGCAAACCAAATAGCCGAGGCCCGAAGGATCTCCTCGACGTTCGAACCTCTGTAACGGCGACCAGTACTATCAAGGCTAGCCACACGTTCATAGATGCTCTAGTACAGGTTCAAATCAAGATGTGTACGAGGTAAGTACTGGATATATGGCTAGTAAGCGTAGTAAAGATAACCTCCTCAGAAGCCTGGCTTGCGCTTGACGGGTCTTGCACGCGGCGGGCCGTTCTTGCCACCTGCAGCGGGGGCCTTGCCGAGTAGACCAAGGAGCTTGGCCTGCTCGCGACGCTGGCCGGGGTCCTCGTGCATGACGTGCGCGTAGCGCTCGGGCTGCTCGACGACATGCTTGCCGGACAGACTTGCACTCGTCCCCTCGTATGTCGCGAAAGATGGAGGGCTCCGATGCACCGAGTCCGGCGCGAGCGCGGTCGTCTTCGCCTTGGCGAGCGGCCTCGTTCGCTTGCCCGGCCGCGCGAGTTCCGGGCTGTCCGGGTCACTCTCCGTTTGTCGCTTGCCGAGCACGAGCAGGTTCGCGAGGCTCTGCTGCAGCGCGCGCTGCGCCTCGAAGTCACCGTCGTCGTCCTCTGTCTCCGCGATAGACGCGGGCTGCGAGCTTTGTGGGGGCTCCGCGGGCGGCGGCGTCCGAGGCAGGCTCAGCAGTGGGCCCGCCGCGCCGAAGGACCACTCTTCGTGTCCGTGCTGCGCTTCGTCGTCTTCGTCCTCAGGCGTGAGAAGGCGTGCCAATGACTGCCGTGCAGACTGTTGACGCGAAATAGTCCGTGAATGTGAGCCTAAATTGGGGTCAGATAACAGTCTATAGGAATATGAAGTAGTGATACCGTTGGTGATGTCCGAGATGGCCTGCTCAGGCATCGCTTCCGGCTTCTTGCCTTTGCCTTTGCTGCCGTGGCGCGCGCCCAAGCCTAGCGAAGAGCCTGACTCCTGCAGTGGTTCGTGAAGGACCTCATGCTCGACCTCGGCCTCCGCCTCTGGCGTAGACACTTGGACAATCTCCGGCTCAGGTATCGGCAGCGCCACGCCGCCCGGTCCAACGAGGAAGTGTCCCGGTGGGGGCACCTCCCCCGTCTGTGCAAGCACCGCAAGCCATGCGTTCCCCACCACCGGGATCCGCCACTCAGCTGCCTTGTCGAACTTGGCGCCCGCACCGGACGGGCACAGCAGGTGCGTGCTCTTGCGCGAGAAATTCTGCGGGACGGCGACGCCGCGCGCGCGTGCGAGCCGTTTCGCCCAGCAAAGTTCCGCCTGCTCGAGCCCGGACATGCTGAGGAGCACGGCGGACGGCTCGGCGGTACGCGGCACAGCGGGAAGCGGCACGAATGCTGGGTGCTCGTCCGCCGGGCAGAGCGAGCCGGCAAAGATACAGCGCTCGAGCCAGCACTCAGTGCGGTAGCGGGCGCGCCGTGCGACGTCCGAGTCGGCCTCGAAGATCGCACTTCCACTACAGTGCCGTGTCAGCTTACGTGTGCAGTGTCGAAGAAAGAAAAGCCCACCTGACGAGTCGCACGATGATGTAGTCCACGTCCTCCGTACTGTCCTCCGGCAGTACCTCGCCGCCCGCACCCTCAATAGCGTGGACAACGCTGGCACACGCTGCCTCCCCACGTGGCTGCAAGCGTAGGCCCGCGAACACTGCCCGTGCCCGTGACGGCCCTGCCTCCGCGTTCTGGGGCAAAGGGACTGCTACCTCCGCTGCCTCGCGCGCTCGCATCCCGCCGAAGAAGGATACGTCGTCCCAGGGAGCAGGACGGCTGGCCGCGCGCGTAAAAAGGTTCTTCGGCGTCGAGATGTCCTTGCTTGCGGGCGCAAACGAGCCTGCACGGGAGAGACCCGCGAGCGTGCTCGGCTTGGTGCCGAGGTCCTGCAACGTCCGTGCACGGGCGGGGAGCGGACACGGTGTTGTGGCGGGCCCAGACTGCGATGCGCTTTTCGAAGGCGAGCGCGCGAGGCGCCCGCCTGAGACGACGAAGCCACGCGGGCGAAGCACGCTCGCCCAAACCTGTAACGTCTCCGCGGGGACGCGCCGCACGCTCACGAGCTCGTCTTCGTCCACTGGCGGCGCGGGCGCGGGGGTCGGCGACATGTATGTTGACGAGAGCGGCGCAGACGATGGCAGCGGCAGCGGGTGTGCGGGGCCGACAGGCTTGCGCTCCGGTCGGGGGTTTTCAACCGCATATGCGTCCTCGGCAAAACGACCTGGTGCACGGAAGTCAGCACCCTGAAGGGGTGTTCAAACGAGAGCGGGCGGGCGCACCGCCGTACTCGAGGCAGTCCCAGAACCACTCGGCCCAGACGACGGCGATGTGCGCCTCGCCGGCGGCGTTGAACTTGTGCGCGTACCGCATCTTCTCCGTCTCGGCGACGCCGGCACAGACGAGGTGCGTGACACGGACGGGGCGCTCGAGCGCCTTGGCATATGCGCCCCCTTGTGCAGCGACGAGCTTGCTCATCCGCGTGCGCTGTGCGACGTCCTCGAGCCCGGACACACATAGAGTCACGCCGGAAAAGATAGGCAGGCGGTGTTGGGAGGTCATCTGAGTGTCGGACGTGAGTGGGAGATGAGGGAGCTCGGAGGGAGGACCGCACGGCTGGGAGGTCGACGTCGTCACCCTTAAGCCAGGTGCTATGGCACTCGAGAATCCACGACGGGTGCATTATAGTAATCTTACGTTCCAATGCACACTACAGATGCAGTCAGATAACTGACGAGTAGTCACTGAGCACGACGTACCCTGTACTTGGCGCTCCCGCACTCGTCCGCGACGAGGTGAGTGACTTTGTCGGTGAGGTCTTGTAACGCGACTGCACCAAGCTCGACCGCCTTCTTGAATAGACTCGTCTGTAGTGCCCGTGAGATGTATCCTCTATATGCACAATGTGCCCATACGAACCTTGTCGGAGAGACCCGTGGCACAGACGATGAGGCCCTTAAATGGGCGCGGACATGGATCGAGGACACCCGAATCGCCTTCGAGCTCGTCGCCATCCGAGTCAAGCGCCCAGGCGGTCGAGATCGCATTGTGTGCAAGCCGGGCCTTGGACGCTGCGACCGCTGCCGCGTCCGCCGGCCGTAGCTTGACGTTCGGGATCTACATATGCGCAGGTTAGTCCATGTCGGGGTTTCGCACCGAGAGTATGGTCGACTTGCCTTGTTGGACTTGTTTCGGCGGCGGGTCGACATAGAGTGTACGCCTGGGGCCGAAGGATGTGGTGTGGACGGAGATGCCGTCACTCGGGCCCGTGCATCCCAACGTGACCGACGCGAGCGGTCACAAAGCACGTGCCTCTCATCAACGCGCTTTGCGCCGATCCTCGATGCTGCACCTATAATGATACATCGGACCCATACGTCGGAACTCGGAAGCAATGAATGAATAGGAAAATACCAACTACTGCGAATGCGCGCCATAATACGCCCATTTTGAAGCAGCATCCAGTAAGTACATACACATCTCTCCAAGGGCGTGTGGAATGACTCTAGGTCTTGTTGCTCATGAATTGCGCACTGGTAGGTGTGCAAGTCGATGCAACAATCACATCGATTTGATACCAGGGCACCCAAATTGGGACACGATGACAACACAACTACTTCCACAGCACGTTAGTGGCTAGCTCCATTGTCATAAGCTCCTCGGCGTAAGCAATGAGTTCCGTGCCTCCGTCGATTCCCTCCTCGCAATCCACAAACCGTACAAACTCAACTGGGTGCATTGATTGCATACGCTCGCGGAGCCAATCGATCAAGTCCGGTGGCAAGTTATCGACAGTGTTAGCAAGTGTAATGGTCACACGCTGTATGAGTGGACCGAGGACCGAGACATTGAGGCCCGAGGCTTGATATTTTGTACTTCCGATCCCTCCCATGATCACAAGAGTCTCCACAGAGTCTATGGGTATGCTACTTCTGAGCATGCCAGGAAGCTCGCATCGCAGGAAAAGCCGCGGTTGATGTTGTGTGACACCAATGCTGAGGCCGAAGGGTTCACCAAACGCTAGGCCAACATCGCGACCGTCCACCTCAACCTATCCGGCAGGAAGAGGGGATGTCTCGCCGCTTGCCACCTTCCAGAAGCTCATGGCATAATCATGAAGCTGAGCCTCACGTCTGTGAAAGTATAACACGTCGAGGCAGGTAACCGTCAATTGATGAGACGGCAGAGGAAGAGTTGATGTCAAAGCTTGTATGTCGCCGATATTTCCTTGGAGAATCAACGTGCTGAGACGGCTTAGATAGAGAGTTTGGGTAAATCGTCGATTCCATCTTATCTGCTTGCATTTGATAGCAAGCTGCTCCAAAACATGCGTAATGCTGAGAAGCGAGAGGAGTTCCTGTATATGCTGTTTGTCAGGCCAGAACGTCATATCTACGTCCAGATACACCAGCGCTGGGAAGCTAAGCACATGATGTGCATCCGAGAAGACCACACCATGAAGCGTCCTTGTCGTGAGGGTGTCTGATCTGCCATTGAGGAAGTATGGAGACAGCCAGTGCGTGTTACTAATCGATTCCCTGGCGGACGATGCTACTAAGCAGTGCAAAGCCTCGATGAAAGGTAGCGACTTCTCCAAAATCGTATCTGTAGATTGAGATGACTTGGGACGGGTAGGCATGGGCATGCACAGGCGATGGGTGAGGGAGCTTACCCGGGTCTAGCTGTCTCTTTCCATCCTGCACCAAAAAAAAACTGTCGAGCTGTGACCATGGAGGCGTCTGTAATGCGCGCTTGCTCGGCAACCTACTCTACGATTGACAGCATATGTCAGACAGCCCGGGAACGCGCTCAACAAGTCTATGTCGACGATGTGGATGGCGCATCGCCGGACCAAGCTCAACCTCAATAGCCCACCCGTGCAGGCGCCAGCCGCAAGCCTAGATGAGATTGCTACACCTCCAGTGCCTACCCCTGCGCCCGATACTGCTGAGACAGAAGCTCCACCTCCGACGCCTGACGCATCACTATCTGCGGTGATAGCGCCCGGCAAGCGCAAGGCTCGCACCCGAACCGACGACGGCGCGACCAAACGGCCTAAAACTGGGATAATCAAGGAGCATACCCCTCCGACGGCACGGCTGGCAGACGTTGGCGGTGCGGGAGGCGCGGTCGCGCGGCTTCTCGAGCTCGTTGCGCTGCCGCTCTGCCATCCCGAGGTGTATGTCCACACGGGCGTCGCACCACCACGCGGTGTGCTCCTACATGGCCCTCCTGGTTGTGGGAAGACTCTGCTTGCACATGCCATCGCTGGAGTACGTCTACTTCGTCGAATAAACGACGGAAGTCGAGCTAATCACTCAACACAGGAGCTAGGTGTACCCTTCATCAATGTCGCGGCACCATCCATTGTATCTGGAATGTCGGGAGAGTCAGAGAAGACGCTCCGGGACACGTTCGACGAGGCCAAGGTTCGGCCCCCCTCCTGACTTACTTCTCCCTCCTCGCTCACTCTGTACCCCAGCGCCTCGCCCCGTGCCTTCTCTTCATCGACGAAATCGACGCGATCACTCCCAAGCGCGAGAGTGCACAGCGAGAGATGGAGCGACGGATTGTCGCCCAGTTTTTGACATGTATGGACGAGCTCGCGTGGGAGAAGAATGAGAACCGGCCGGTCATCGTCATCGGCGCGACTAATCGGCCAGACTCGCTCGATGCTGCACTCCGCCGCGCCGGGCGCTTCGACCACGAGGTGGCGATGGGCGTACCTGACGACGTCGCTCGTGCGCAGTAGGTCCTTAGTATTTTCTGAGCGGGCCGATGTTGACTTGAGCCCGCAGAATCCTTCGCGTCATGTGTGCGAAGCTGCGCTTGGAGGGCGACTTCGACTTTGATGCACTCGCAAGAGCCACTCCGGGCTATGTCGGAGCGGATCTCGCAGCGCTGACGGGGGCAGCTGGGATAGTGGCGGTTAAGCGGATCTTTCAGCATCTCTCGAGCCTGCCAGTTGCAGCCAACAATGACGACGTGGCGATGGCAGACGACGAAGTACCCGAAGGGGCGGCTACTGTGGTTGAGCCTCCTGCTGTCGGCACGATTGCCGGTTTCCTCTCGGCGCACCCTGCACCGCTAAGCGCAGCAGAGCTTGAGCCGCTGCACGTCCGGTTTGGCGACTTCCAGGACGCACTGGTACACGTGCAGCCGTCCGCCCTACGTGAAGGCTTCGCGACGGTGCCCGACGTGACCTGGGCGGATGTTGGCGCGCTCGCTCCGGTCCGCGATGAACTGCACATGGCGATCGTGCAGCCGATCCGCCGGCCCGGGCTGTTCGCACGTGTTGGCGTACAAGCTCCGTGTGGAGTACTACTATGGGGTCCACCTGGCTGCGGGAAGACGTTGCTCGCAAAGGCAGTGGCGAACGAGAGCATGGCGAACTTTATCAGTGTCAAGGGGCCCGAGCTACTTAACAAGGTAAGCGCTTTCATTTGCCCGACAGCACCGGAGCTCACGCATCCATCCAGTACGTCGGCGAAAGCGAACGGGCGGTCCGGCAGGTCTTTTCCCGGGCTCGAGCCTCGGCACCATGTGTCATCTTCTTTGATGAGCTTGACGCTCTCGTCCCGCGAAGAGACGATTCACTGGTCAGTGCTGCTCATAGCTTCATGTTCTCCTGCCTAACGTCCATCCAGTCTGAGTCATCAGCCCGCGTAGTTAACACGCTGCTGACCGAGCTTGACGGTCTTGATGCTCGGCGTGGCGTGCACGTCCTCGCCGCGACGAACCGGCCAGACATGCTCGACCCGGCCATGTGCCGGCCCGGACGCCTCGACAAGCTGCTGTACGTCGACCTGCCTGCGCCGACGGAGCGTGCGGATGTTGTTCGCACGCTCGTGCGCAAGACGCCGCTGGCAGACACTGCAAGAGAGATGGTGTGCGAATTGGTGCGCGCACGTTGCGAAGGCTTCTCGGGCGCGGACCTCGCGGCGCTCGTGCGCGAGGCGGGCGTACTCGCACTACGGCGTGCGCTTGGGGGTAGCCTCGACGGCGACGATGACGGCGCGGACGTGGACGTCGGCGTAGCGGAC
The DNA here is from genome assembly GCA_002233555.1 of Limonomyces culmigenus. NCBI lineage: Eukaryota > Fungi > Basidiomycota > Agaricomycetes > Corticiales > Corticiaceae > Limonomyces > Limonomyces culmigenus. The sequence goes on along the minus strand of LCTX01001310.1, from coordinate 15,886 downwards.
TATGAGGCCGCGCTGGAGAAAGTTCGCCCGAGCGTGAGCGCAGCGCAACGGCGGCGATACGAGGCGCTCCGTAGCAAGTTTGCGGGCCTGCCTGTCCGCGCAGGGCTGCGCGAGGTGGAAGAGGACGCGCCGGTAAGGGCACCGGATCAGCCAGCTGTACAGGCATGAGTGCCGCCGGCCGCTCTTGCGGACGACGGTGCTCTCCAGGTCCTCGAGATGGTGTGTCAAGATGTACAGGTACAGGCTATGACATTGTTATTATTACAAAACATGCTTTCACAAACCCACGTTCAAGGGTCAAGTTTGAGATGCCACTTTGAGTCTGCCGGAGATCGCACCTCGAACTCTGTCTCGAGCTTCACCTCCGCCCCGCTCTTCACCTCAGTGATCCACTCGATCTTCCCCTCCTTTATCCCGTTCTTGCCCCACATCACCTTCGCACCGCCCGCGGAGACCTCCTCACCCTCCTTCGCCTCGGCCAGGTTAGCCGGCTTGCGGAGCACGACCCGGATCCGCTTGTCGTCGCCCGCGACGGGCACGCTGTCGCGCACGAGTACCCGCGGCAGATCAAACCGATGCGTGTTCTTCACAGTGGTGGTGATTACGTAGCCGACGGTCCGGGTTGGCTCCGCATAAGCGCTGCCTTCGACCTGCATAGGTTTGGCCGTGCGAGTAAAGGTGAGACGGATGGACGGATCGGCGCCGAGGGTACACTCGAACGTGTCGTTAATATTTACGTCCTAAAGCAATTCAGAATGATAAACTATGATCAGCAAAGATGAAAACATACGTAGATGCGAGTGCGGGATACGCTGCTGTCGTCCATGAAGACATTCACAGGGCCAGGAAGGAGGCGATACTCGCTCGTGTTAGTGACTTCACACTAGATAGGCGTCAGTCTGGGGTTCGATGAGGGACAGATAGTGAATTGTTCGTACCTGCATATAGGCAACAGTTTGAGCCCGTGGAAGCGCCACATAGCTGAGCTTCGCCTCGAAGGGCAGGACCGCAATGAGAACCTGGTGTTCGTGCCCATCGCTTGGGATTGAGCTCTTGCCCTCCACGCGGTAGCTGTGCGAGAACGGGCTCTCGCTCACGACCGTTCGCGCCTTTCCGCCTCCACCTTCTTCAAGGTTGAGATCCGTGAAGTCGGACAAAGAAGAGACCTCATCGGTGGGGCCTGGTTCAGGGACTACAGGAGGAGGTGCGGCAGCGGGTGCTGGTGGCGGAGGAGGAACTGCAGCCGTGCCACCGAACGCTCCAGTGGCCGCTTGCCCGAATGCCGTGAAGCCTTGAGTTGGAGCCTGGCCAAATAGCCCGCCTACCTGAGGCTGCGCTTGAGCCTGGCCGAATAGTCCGCCTGCCTGAGGCTGCGCTTGTCCTGATGCCACAACACGTTGAAAGCCCCCACCGAACAACCCTCCTCCACTGAAAGTATTGGGAGCTGGAGGCTGCGAAGTGACACCAAAAGCCGCGGTGTGCGACTTGAGGTGGTTGTTGCTGTTGCTGTTACCGAACAATCCGCCGCTTTGTTGAGGAATAAAGGCTTGGAAGGGAGCGACACGAAGTGACTTGAACGCGGGAAGACCCTGACCGAGTGCGTCGAATGTCGCGGTGCTGAGCGAAAGGGTCGTGTCGCTCCAGTCCTCGCCAGTCGTCTGAGAGACGCGAGCGCGGAAGTGGAGGTCCACAGAAGTAGACGGCTGGCTGTCCTCGGTCATAGCGTGGAGGTCGTAAGCTGCATTCCACAGAGCACCGTGAACGACTGAGCCGAGTGTCAGTAAAATGCACGCATAAGCCTCCTAGATCACACGTACGATATGTTAGCCGAAGCTCCGCGGTCGTCGCGACCTTTGCATGCATGACTACAGACACGTCCCCATCCATCGTTCCTTTTCGTTCCTTGCTGAGATGCTGAAGCTTCTGTGTCTCCCTCTCCACAGCAACGATCTCGTGATCCAATTTCTGGGCTGCTTCGATGTTCTCTCGTCCTTTGTTGATAAAGGTGGCGAGGAAAGTCGTTGCATTCTCAGGCGAGACGTCTTGGCCCTTGAGACTCATCCCATATTGGACGAGCATGTTCGCTTCCTGAGTCCGGACACTATGCAGGCTCATGAGTGAAAATGACAAGTATATTTGTGAGCCGGCTTACAGCTTGAGTTGTCCCAACCCTTCTTTCTTCTGTTCGAGTAAGCGAATTGCCTCTTCCGGAGCGTTGTCCGCGGGGAAGGGGCGAGGTTTGAGGGTGCAGACCACGTCAAAGACTCGGATATCGTCACTAAGCCCTGATACTCGAGCGGATTCACGGTCGATATTGCTTGAAAGACCTTGTATGTGCACATGATTCTCTCCTTCCTGAGCATCGACGCTTCATTAGCGTAGGTCGTTCGAGGAACTGCGTGAATACGCACCTGAAGTTCAATAGTGAACGAACGGACAACTTCAGCTTTGCCATAGTTCTTGAAGACACTGTTCCTCGCAGGATTGGTGTTGAAGATCGTCACAGCCTTGACTGGGTGATCCGCGGCTTGGAGGTCGATCGGGGAGCGCATGGTGGGAGAGACAGACGCCTGCACGCAGGCTTCGACCAAACTTAAGCTGGGCACTCTCACAGCCGCATTCGTTCAAGGCTGTGCTCCATAGAGTTGAGGTCATTTGCGAGGTCGAGCAGGCAGAGGCGAGTCAGGTCGATCACCAAGAAGCAGAGTGGCTGTGCGACGGCCATACTGACGGCTGGACTATCCGCAAAAGGCAGGTCAATCGAAGCTCCACATAACTCTTGCTCTCGACCACCATCCAACAACATAGCGCATGTTGATCCGCGAGTTTACGAGTGATGACGACGACTAAGGCCGATAGAACACAATCTATCCTGTCCTGCGCCCACAAGGAGGAGCCCGTCGAACCGGATCGTATTCCCGTGTACCACCAGGTCCGCTAGCCTTCCACCGTGATCTGACCATGCTCCTGACGTGCCTTCTAAGTACAGCACACGCTTTCCCATAAAATACAATTTTCCATGCTTTCCCTGCTTTCGTACCCCGCGATATGAAGCGTACATCTGCCCTCGCGCTGCTGGGTGTCTTCGGCGCGACTTTCGCAACCTCGGCGGCTCCGCCGTTACCCCACTCGGGCAAGTCAACCACTGGCCCCAAAGCCCAAAGTGGCTATGTGACCGCACGAGCTGGGAAATTGTACCTTGGAAGTGAATCCTACAGCTTCGCGTCGTTCAACAGTCCGTTTATGATTGGGGCGGATGTCTTTGAGGTGCGTTCCGGTGGACATCGTACTATCGAAACCGTCTCAAAGAACAATAAAATAGATTGAAGATGCCTTCCGCACATTTCAAGGATTTGCGGCCAAAGTCACTCGGACCTATACCCTCTCCGTTCGCAGTATTAATGTCAACGCTGCCTCCGCCCACGTCCTCGGTTGGAACGCCACCTCGGGCGACTGGATCTACAACGAAGCCATGTTCGTCGCGTTCGACCAAGTGCTTGCTCTTGCCCAGCGGTATGGTATGCGGCTCGTGCATCCCATCATCAACCAGGACTACGGCAGCCAGGAATCGAACTACGCTGGTAACTGGGCAGACCTGATCCGCTTCCGTTACAATCTCACAAGCTACGAGGCTACGAAAACGTACGACTGGTGGACGGATGTGACGATGATCGGTAGCTACAAGAAGCTCATCTCGCACCTCCTCCAGCGGAAGAACACTATCAACGGGCGCGTCTACAGTCACGACGACACCTTCCTAGCGTTTGAGACCGGCAATGAGATGAACTTCAATGGTACGATGGCTCCGCCTGGTAACGTACGTAGGCTCTACACTTCTTCCGACTATATCTGACCACCTTCCAGTGGACAGTCACGATTGCGGAACACATCAAGTCTCTAGCGCCCCGCACGCTCGTTCTTGATGGCTCGCTCTCGCGTAACATCTCGACGGAGGATTCTTGGGCACCTGAGGCGCTTCGGTCCCCTTATGTCGATCTCTTTAGCTACCATTACTATCACGCCCAGGACGACGCTTACGACTACCGTCGAATCAATAACGACTCGGTTTGGATCACTGCGCATGGCAAGACTTTCATCGTCGGCGAGCATGGCTTCTACCCGAACGCATCAGACTTTGCGGACTTCTACGCGCGTCAGCAGCGCTTGCCAGTCGGAGGGAGCATGGTGTGGTCGCTACGCCCCCATGCAAGCAACGGTGGATTCCTCACGCATGGCGAGGGTGACGGCATCTTCTCGTACCATGCACCAGGATGGAGCCCCCAGCAGGTGCCCGACTTTGACCCACTGGAGGATCCTGTCGTGCACCTGACTCGGAATGCGAGCTACGAGCTGCTCCGTCAGAAGGTGCTGAGCTGGCCGGTTCCGAACGCACCTACGGTAACGGTTGTGGACGGCGCTGCCGCGCTTTGGTGGCGTGGTGCGGCTTGGGCACAGAAGTACGAGGTTTGGCGCGTCGCCAATGGCAAGAATGTTTGGATGAGGGCACGTGCTACACATTTTTCGATCAAGAGATTGATACTGATGATGTCTCAGGTGGCAGATGGCGTGCTCGATAATGTGGACGCGGGGGATGCGCGGTGGAATCTCACTGATACCGAGGCTGCGTGGTACTCCATGCGGGGTACGTCGATTGATGGTACACCAGGACCGTTCTCTTCGCCTGTGCTGTACAGTAAGTAAGGTTCTCGAATGAATATGCCTTTCTTTCTCGAGGTGGCCCGACCCCCGGCCCGGGGCGCGACTTGCTCTCATATCCGAGCATTCTCCTGTGGATCTTGAGCTCTTGTATGACTTGTGTCACGCTCAACATTGCCCATCTCGCCATGTAGAATGCTGACTTGACACGTTCCACGTACTGAGGTTGTCTCCGAAACCACGAGTTGATCAATACTGACGCCATGGGCTCCGCTGCTCATGGCTCACATAGCTGGTACTACGGCATCGCAGTGGCCCATATAGGCGTGTGAGTTGATGGCAAGAGCCTAGGTCGACTCTGTCCGGAGTACTATAGGGGATGAATACGTCATGTGACCGCGTTGCTCAGGGCCGGCCCGGCGGCGGACCGACACGCGACCTCTCCGAGCTTTCTCCCAACGCACCCTCGAGACTCAGAACGAAGACGGTTGTTGCTCTCAGCGTGGAGACTGGCAGTCATGCGATGTCTTTCGGTTCTTTTATTCGGCGTCCGAAGTTCATGCGCCTGATGGAGACCAGGAGGCCTCTATAAAGCATCGGTCAGAACCAGAAGCTCCAATTCGACCACTCTTCCTCGCTATCTCGTCGACGCACTACTTGACTAGCCATGAAGAGCATTAGCAGCAGTTTCCTGGCGCTCGCAGTCACTCTCGCGGCCCCTGCGTGGGCTCAGGTCAGCGGCTACGGGTGAGTACTTGTTCATGCATTTCTCCTCGACTTCAGGCTAATAAGCGATCGTTCGTTTTCCAGACAATGCGGAGGCACAGGATATTCGTGAGCCAATTTGTATTAGACCCAAAGAAAGCCTCACTGACGATTGAACGAACAGGGGATCAACGAGTGCGCATCTCGTTAGATCAGATTGCAAGACTTGCTAAACAACTCTTCCAGCCTGTGTCTCGGGATGGACCTGCACATAGTGCGTACAATCACCTGTTTTTCTGTTTTTAAGCTCCTCTGACGATCGTCCTCCCCCCAGCTCGAACCCGTACTACAGCCAGGTAAGCATATCTCGTCCTTTCATCATCGTATAGTCGCTGACCTCTGTTCAGTGCCTCCCAGGCTCGAGCAGCAGCACCTCCGTCAAGTCCACGACTACCTCGAAGACCACATCCACCTCCACCACCTCGAAGACGACCACCACCTCGACGGTTCCGTCCTCGACGACGACCAAGACTACGTCCACATCCTCGACCACCGCGACCAGTGCCCCTGCTCCTTCCGGCTTCGTCACAACCTCCGGGCAGAAGTTCGCACTGAACGGTTCCACATTCACTGTCGTCGGCTGTACGTTACTCTTGCTTCCCCTGCACTCCGAAAGTCAGCTCACGGCTCTCCCAGCGAACGCGTACTGGGTTGGTCTTCAAGGCCACACAGTTGCGGAGATCAACCAGGCTTTCTCGGACATCGCCAAGTCTGGGGCGACGACACTCCGTACATGGGGCTTCAACGAGGTCACCTCCACGTATGCGGGTGAGGACTACTACCAGAGCTGGGTCGGTAGCACCCCGACCATCAACACTGGCTCCACCGGTCTCGCTAACTTCGGTACGTTTCGAGCAAGCATGACGAGACAAGGGTCGAAAGCTGATGCTCCTTATAGACAATGTCGTTGCTGCAGCCAAGGCCAACGGGATCCGTCTTATTGTCGCTCTGTGAGTCTCAACTGAGATCGTCACATCGCACATCTCCTCATGCCCGTGCAGCACCAACAACTGGTCCGACTACGGAGGCATGGATGTCTACACTACCCAGCTCACTGGCTCGGCCAACCACGACGTCTTCTACACAAATGCCCTCACTCAGGCTGCGTACAAGAAGTACGTCGCGACCTGGGTCGCGCGCTACAAGAACGAGCCGACCGTGCTCGCCTGGGAGCTGGGTCGGTCCCCTTCACACATTACTTTCGTGCCACGCTGACGTGTATGAAGCAAACGAGCCCCGCTGTGGCGGTAGCACTCCCAACACTTCGGGCACTTGCACGGCGCAGACCGTCACGGCATGGATCAAGACGATGTCCGCATACATCAAGTCGCTCGACTCCAACCACCTTGTCTCTATTGGTGACGAGGGCTGGTTCAACGAGCCGAGCTCGCCGCAGTACCCGTACAACGCCGGCGAGAGCATCGGTATCGACTTTGTTGCCAACCTTGCCATCTCGACTGTCGACTTTGGCACTTTCCACGTCCGTTATTTACTTGAGTTGTTATCCGAAACCTACTGACGAGATAGCATTAGCTGTACCCTGAGAGCTGGGGGCAGTCCGCCAACTCGACCCTGTTTGGTGTCGGATGGATCCAGGACCACGCCGCAGCTCAGAAGGCACAGAACAAGGTTCGTGGGGCCTGTCCGATTTCACTCTTCGTTCTGACCCCTTGTCCCAGCCCGTAATCCTCGAGGAGTTCGGCGTCACGACGAACCAGCCGGCCACATACACCACCTGGCTCAACACGGTACTCTCTTCTGGCCTGGCTGGTGACCTAATCTGGCAAGCTGGCACGCACTTCGCGTCTGGGGACACCCCGAACGATGGCTACGCTGTAAGTTATATTCATGCGTTCTATACCCTGTTCGAAGCTCACGAGAGTCGTAGGTCTACCCTGACGGCCCCGTCTACCCGATTGTCCAGGCGCACGCTGCTGCCCTCAAGGCGCGGGGGTGAACTGTCGTGATCTAGGTCTATTTCCTCGGTTGTTGGGATTATACGTGTACGACTTGCAAGAAATCCATCTGTTACTCTTTCTCTATGCAAAGCCAAACAAGTTTTCTGAGTGACGCAGCCGGCCTTCCTAGCTTTCATTGTAATGGTATCAAATGTCGCCTACTTTCTTTACTCCAGGTAGTACCACCCGCTCGTTTCTCCTCCAGAAGTCGATCACAATCTCCGCTAGCTTCTTCGGATTGTCCTATTGCCACGGTTAATGCCTAATGGCGCTATCCTTGTACTAGGAACACACCTCATGAAGCATGTGCCCAACATTGGTAACGACCGCCATCTGAAACTTGCCCTGCATCTGGCCTATCATGAGCTCGCGGTCGAGCCTGTCAGCGCCAGCCAATATGAGCAGGCGAGCCGTCCGGACGGCGAGGAATGACTTCGACAACCCGGTGAACCACGCTGAGGAAAGAAGATGAGCCGCAAACACATCACTGTTGGGAATAGACTCACTTGTCCAGTACGGCGAAGTCGATCGTAGAGGAGTTCGCCACTCGTACGGATGAGGAGCATTCGTCGCCGTGGTGGGACGAACGATAGCTGGAATTGATATACGCGCGGATGCAGTGTTTCGTATCGTGTTCGTGGTCACGCTGCTCGATTTGGGTTAGTGTGAGCACCTTAAAAGCACGAGAATGGAGACTGACTGCCACTCGACAGCCTTCTCGATGGAAGGAAATCCGTCAGGACGTGCGTTGAGGATGTTCATCATGTGTGGGAGCGCGTCGAGCGCAGTGCCTTCGACGACGTCAAGCACAGTGATCCCTCCAACGACGTACCCTTCCTTCTGCAGGTCGGGACAGGCTCGAGTGCAAACCGCACCGCCCATGCTATGCCCGACAAGCTGGGGAAGAGGTGAGTTGTTTCTCCAGTAAGCGCATCTGAGCTCACGAGGAGGGTGGGTGCGGATTTCGGTTCGGGAAACACCGCCTTCATGAGGCCCACCAAATCCACAGTGAGGACATCGATGGACAGATCGGCATCATCCTCTGTACTCGTTGTATTCCCTAGATATTTTCAATAAGTTTGGAGTGTCCCCATCTCTAGGAACATCCACTCACCATGTCTCCGTGCATCGAACGCGAGCACGCCTAGCTCTCCGCGCGTCACGTCTCGCACCTCGCGTGCGAAAGCAGCAAAGCTTAGGCCAGAGTAGCCCGCCCCATGATGACATACGAGTACGGAACCCGCTCCCGAGCTTGTGGTAGTTGGTGGGGTATAATACACACGCATACTAAGCGGTGCGACGTCGACTGCTACGGCAGACGAGAAGTAATCTGCAGCCGATACCGGCGAATATGCTGGGTTCGGTACGCCCCGTGGGTGACGAGTCATCCCAAGCCTACATAGCTAAGTGAAATCAGCACCCAATGACACGAAGGATAGACCGGGCACACACATCGCAGGTGGTCCCATTCCAGTGGGAAGATCGCCCAGACCGTCCGTCTCCTCTTCGTCGTCGTCGTCATCGACGCTGAGTGCACCAAGGTCCGGTAGCTTGGCGATCCGAGCCTGCATGGCAGAACGATAGAGATCCGACATGGCAGAGGGAGGAAGACAAGTGCGCACGCGCTCACGTGAGGCGACGCGTTCCCGAATCTTGACAACAAGCCAGAAGTGAGAGAGTAAAGGTGTCGCAATTGAAAATATACATGAAGGAGCGTGGGTAAACTATCAAGCAAAGCACATAGCACGGTTCATAGATCAAGCACTGTTCGGTTCTCCTCCGAGCTCGTAGGCGTCGCTTGCACGACGCGAATCGTCGATCCGCTTGCGAGCCCTAAGGGACGCGAGAGCGGGGCGTACGGGTTCCGGCTCATGAACATACCAGGTTGCGGCGGTCCAAAAGCAGACAGGCTTGCCGCTCCCTCGAACCCACGGTCCATCCACGACGCCGGCGAGCTTGCGCCAGACGAGCGAGGACCTAAGGACGTGCCGGAGCTCTGGTGGGTGAGCGTGCTGTCGCGTGCGCGGGGGATGAGGGGTGCCGTGCTTCCCATGGTGTGCAGCGTGGACGGCTGGCCAGCGAATGTGACACGCGAGGGCGACGCCCGGCTACGCTCGGATGAGGAGATCGAGGAATGTGTGCCTGGGTGGACTGAAGCGTCGCAACTTTCTTGGCGCGCAACGGGATGGATGACCAAGGGCATGACACCGGGAGCGAGCGGCCCACGAGCACGAGCGTCCGCTAACGAGCGCCACAGGTCCGCTGCCCGAGGCGGCAAATCGTCGAGCATGTCGCTTCCTTCGGAGACAGAGGCGATCGGGGAGAGCGGTGTGCCACCAACGTTAGAGGCGAAAGCCTCGTCACCCCACACTTGCGGTGTGGTGATGAGCTCCGTAGCCAGTCCGGGCGGGAGCTGCAGGTGCGGTGGCCGACGAGCACGTGCGTTCGACGTGAACGACGGAACGGGTGACGGAGCCGGCAGGTCGAGCACATCGGTGGGGATAGAGGCAGAAGGCATGTAAGCCGGAGGGTTGGGCGGAGATTGGCGGCCGGGACGTGCAACGGCAGCGGGCAAAGCGGGAACGGGTGGCACCGGCCATGACATCGATGCGCCAGAGGCGGGGAGGCTGGCACCATCACCATGAAGCGACTCAGATGCGCTGTGGTAGACCGTGGATGTCTTGCTGCGTGAGCTGATCCCAGACACAGGACGATCCGACGTGCTCGGGACACTAAGCTGCCCGCGAGAGCGCGCTGTCTCGGAGGGAACCGCTGGCGGGGAGTCTGCGCGGGGAGCAAGTAGGCCAGCCTCCTCTTCATCGTCATCCCCGTGACGCGAGCGGAACGAACGGTTGGGTGTCGGTACTCGCGAGAGCCATGTGCCCGTGAGTGGGCGGGTAATAGCGGAAGGCTCGCGGCGGAGCCAGCCGAGGCCGCCGAGGCCGAAGGAGTTGAAGTTGTTCGTGAGCGGGCTCAGCCAATTGGTGCGGGGGGACACGCCGATCTCCGCGTCGGGCGTGTGCACGGACATCGGCGAGTGGTCTCCGAGGATGGCAGCGCGAAGCTCTGGCGGCGAACCCGCAGGAGGCACACGTGGGTCGGACATCTGCACACGGTGTGCGAACTGGAAGGTCGTCGGGGTGTAGGCGTCAGCCAAACTGACACCAGAGTCGTTGGACATGCGAGGACCATTGCGGTAGGGCGTGGTGGAACGTGAGACGGGAGGGTGAGGGGAAAGGGAGCGCGCATTCGGAAGGCCGAGTAGGGAGAGACCGAGGGCGTCCGGTCCTGCGTAAGACTGCGGAGGGACGAGCGGCATCTTCTCGTTCAGCTTCTCGTCGTTCATGACCTTCTCGTTGAGCGCTTTCGGATCTTGACCGGCGGCGGCGTATGCGGCCGCCGCTCCAGGAGAGTAGAGATGACGAGCAGCCGCCACCTTGACTCGTTCTTGGTCCGCGAGAGTAAAGGCCCGGAAGCGGCTCGCTTCGTCGTCCACAACGGTTGTGTCCAGGTCGGTGAATGCGCCATGACCGACGGAGGACTCGCCCAGGTCGTGCCCAACCTCGCTTCCGTCAGAGTTGCGGATGTGGATGCGCTGACCATCGGGCCCAATTGCCCAGACAGAGGCGCGCTCGCGAGTCGTGCTGTTGTCGGAGCTCCTGTCATCTCCGAACGCACGGCGCCGGGCAGCGCTTGCTTGCAGGAATGGGTCCCCCTCCTCTCCCGAGTGACGGGGGCTCCCCTCACCCGCGGCACGTTCGGAGCCGATGAGAATGTAGGACGATCCCACGGAGGAGAGCGAGATGGGGACACCACGCATGAAGAATTCGGCACCGACCGGCATGGTTGCCGAGGGCTCCATACGATGGCGACGGCGATTCCTGCGTGCCAGAACAACGCACAAGATCAGAAGGATCAGGAGAATCAGAAAGCCAGCTATCGAGCCGCAGATGATAGCGACTATCGAGTTGTGGGAGAGACCACTGCTCGGCGCCGCTACCATCGTAGGGACGGACGCCATAGAAGAGGAAGAGGACGTCGGCGTGAATGAGCTACTTGAAAACGTGGAGGAGGAGGTAGGTGGGGGTGTCGCAGAGATAGTACGGGAGGTAGAGATGGGTGTCGCGGATGTGGAAGAAGTAGAGGAAGGTATCGCGGATGTAGAGGAGATAGTGGTGGGTGTCGCAGAGGATGATGAAAAGAATGATGTCGTTGGAGGTGGAGGTGTGGTCGTAGGTGAAACCGTCGTGGGCGTCGAAGTGCTCGAAGCAGTTGGCGTTGGCGCTGGCGACGTCAGCCCACCATACACCCAGTCTGGTCCCAGAGGAATCTGTGAAATATGATCAGCCAAATGATTGACTCTAGACGCGTCAAACATACGCTCGGGCCATAGTAGGTGAGAGGGAGTTGGAGGATGGAGTACGACGTCGTCAGCGCTCCATCAGGTTGAGTGAACACCTCTGACGAGTATGTCATCCAAGAGGGAAGGGGCTGGAGTGTATCGGTCATGTTTGTAACGTGAGAGAGATGGCAGAGAGTGTGGGGTGTCGTGAAGACTGCATGAGGAGATAGCGCGTCAGGAAGCCGCGTGTCTCACAGCGGTGAACAGACATACCTGGAAGGGGTCGAGAAGTGCGTGATGGATAGAAAGGTCGCTAGGTGTGATATACCACGGGCCGAGCTCAGAACCGTATCGTGAACGCGAGATACGGCGCAAGGGCCTGATGAAAGGTCGCTGAGGTTGAAGACAACCGTGGTAGAGATCACGTGGACGCGTTCAGCTTCTTCAAGTTCGCCCTTTGTCCTCACCTCATCAACTCGACCTCTGAGGCGCAGATGTGTCCGGCGGTTTCTCCTCTTAAACACCCACTGGAACGCAGTTGTACCAGTACTTGCGCATACCATGCATCATAGCTGAGAAGAGAGCATAAAATGGATCCCATTTACACACATGAACACACATGAAACAGTACATTGAATATTTCTTTGCAATTTGCAGTAGGACGTTCGAAGACGCGCAGAAGCCACCTACTTACTCCCCCTTGAAGAAGAGCGAGTAAGCGTAATCCTCGCTGTCGTCCGTGAGCTTGATGCACGTGTTCGTGACGTTTAGCTTGACGGCCGAAGGGGAAGCAGAGCTTCCGCAGGCCTGATTGTCATTCCGCTCGACGAAGATCTGCGCAACACGTTAGTAGGTGCGTGGATAGTATGGAGGCGTGGCGTACGTCGTATGGGAGAGGGTTGCTGTCCGGCGAGTACGCGATGACGGAGCGGAAGAAGGATGTGCCGAGGCATGGGCCGCAGTTCCCGTTGCAGGGAGGAAGGTTGCTGAACTCGATGAGGTTGCCCTCATCGCCGTCTTCGTAGCTGCACTCGGCGTTCCGGAAGTGGAGGAGTCCTGGTGCGTCGCGGCGGATTGGGGTGGAAGCTGCGTTGGCGACAGCGGCCACAGCGAACGCGACGATGGCAGCGGTGATTTGCATGTTGGTTGTAGGAGTGTTGGGGGAGAGGTAGAGCGGCTGTGGGAGGCTGATAATCGACAAGAGCTACTCCCAAGTTTTTATAGCCGCTGGAACCTCCGAAACTCCGGAAATAATGACCAGCATGCCCTTGGTCATCTTGGAGACTGGCCGACTTGTGACCTGTCTGAGAACAATAGAAGCGCAACTGCACTGGTAGACGTTACCTCGGTATATCCACTCGTGAATAGAACTGCACATACAGGCCTGAGATGCCAACATCTGGAAGTCCGCCGCAGTCGCTCGGCTCTCGAGCATCCGGTCTCGGTGTCAGTGAGAGTGTTTCCGGATGACCGCCCACATCCTACTAGGCATGTGAGCCATTCAGTAGCGAGCGCGCGAACGTTGCGTCAGCTCAGCTACATACTGCACGGAGCCACCCACACGGAGCCTGCTCCTGCGGATGGTCAGCCCATTCGGTGTTCGTCGTTTCGGCAGTCATCCTCAAATAGGGCTCGTCGATTGATACTCGAGATTGATGTAAGGTTGTAGCAGGAAGAACTAAAATAACAAACGGGGTGCAACGAGGCAACCAACGGGTTGAAACAAGACCACCAAAGATGGCATGCTGCCGGTAGCCAAAGTGCCAGCGGCATGCGATACGTCACTTTAGCTTCTATGAATGTATTCTGAAGCTCTCCTGACGGCAACGTTCCCGGCAGCACGCGCTTCGAGTATGATAATCGTTAGGCGAAGGTATGGTCCCAGCACTTGGCAGAGGCGGAATCACGATATAGACCGAGCGTAGACGGAATTGGATTTGCTCCACGACCCAGTTACGAATCTCTAGGATCAAGGTCCGAAAACGCATGGATCAGGACATGTCGAAGACTCAGAAAGGAGAGAGAGCAAGACACATCCGAGTCGGACGCGGCTGAACTGCGCACTTGTACCCGGGTTCGCTCTCGATGATCATGCCCTTCCACCGTCATAGTCAGCGTCCTTGTCGCGTTCGCTCTACCATCTACTGAGCTTCCGTTGCCACTTCTTGCTTGGCTTGAATCCATGAGCTCTAAGAAAACAGTGCCAAATGCGTGGATTGGATCGAAGCCTGCTGGATTGCTCTGCCGCTCACAGCCGAGCACAGGAGAACGAGCTCTGCAAAGAGTGGCACGATCCAGTGACTATGTGTCGAGAATGTGCTCACGATGTGGAAACAGACTGGGTGTTCGACGACGTGGCCGCGACTTGGGGTCGTCTCACATCTCAACTGTGTATGGAACGATATGAAAGACTCTACATCGGCTCATATCTGGATGTCGTTCGAGTCGGGGACCTCAACATATAACTCGAAACTCCCTGTACTGGGCAATGAAAGCACTCTCTCTGAACTCCGAGTCTGACGCTATCCATCCTCTGTCGTGCTCCCTAGGTCCATCGCTATGACCTCTCCTCGTGTGAATCGCCCAGCCGATGTCGGCATCCTTGGGATAGAGATGTGCTTTCCTCGTCGTGTGAGTAACCTCCACCCTGGCTTTCTTATATCAAGAATTGACGCTGGTGAGATCAGTGTGTTTCGGAGGATGATCTCGAAGTCTTCGACGGCGTATCGAAGGGCAAGTACACCATCGGCCTCGGACAGAAGTTCATGGCCTTTACCGATGACCGTGAGGATATCAACTCCTTTGCTCTTTCAGGTGTGTGCTTCTTCTTCCTCGTTACTTGGCCCCTTCGCTCACGATATCCACTCAGCCGTATCGAGCCTGATGGAAAAATACAACATCGACCCGAAGAGCATTGGTCGTCTAGACGTCGGGACGGAGACGCTCGTCGACAAGTCCAAGTCCGTCAAAGCCGTGCTCATGGACCTCTTCGCAAGCTCGGGTAACACAGACATCGAGGGTATCGATTCGAAGCATGCATGCTACGGTTCAACTGCCGCGCTGTTCAACGCCATCAATTGGATTGAGTCCTCGTCATGGGATGGCCGGAACGCCATTGTCTTTGCCGGCGATATTGCGGTCTATGCTGAGGGAGGTGCTCGGGCAGCAGGTGGTGCAGGGGCATGCGCCATGCTCATCGGCCCGAACGCTCCTCTGGTCGTTGAGCGTACGTTCTGCTCTCTGTTTCGCCGCATCGTCATATGACTGACATGTTCCGATAGCCATTCACGGTACGCACATGGCAAACGTGTACGATTTTTACAAGCCCAAGCTCGATTCTGAGTACCCCGAGGTCGACGGCCCGCTCTCGATCACATCCTACATGTCCGCCCTCGATGCCTCGTACACCCGCTTCCGTGATAAGTACGCAAAGAAGCACGGTGCCACCCAGACGCCGTTCTCGCTCGCGGACGTCGACTACCCATGCTTCCACTCGCCGTACGGGAAACTTGTGCAGAAGGGACATGCTAGGATGCTCTTCAACGACTTTCTCGTCAACCCGGCGCACCCCAACTTTGCGGATGTCCCGAACCCGGGGGCCCTTGCGGCGATGGACTATGGCGCGACGCTGACGGACAAGAACGTCGAGAAGACCTTCATCGGGATCGCCAAGGGTGCCTTCGACACGGTCGTCGAGCCGACAATGGCGTGCGCACGCCGCTGCGGGAACATGTACACGGCCTCGCTCTACGGAGGGCTCGCATCCCTCATTGCCTCCGTTCCGGCCGCCGAGCTCAAGAACAAGCGCATCAGCATGTTCGCGTACGGCGGCGGCCTTGCGGCTTCGTTCTACACTATCCGAGTCAAGGGCGACACGTCTACAATCGCCTTTAAGATGGACCTCCTCAATCGGCTCGGGAAGATGAAGGTGGTACCGTGCCAGGAGTATGTGGACGCTCTCAAGCTCCGCGAGCTCAACCATAACGTGGCCGCGTATACCCCGCATGGCATGATCAGTGATCTCTGGACTGGAGCGTATTATCTCGAGAAGGTCGACGACAAGTACCGTCGCCACTACGCTCGCGTTCCCCGTGCATGACAGCACAGTGGACGCGACAGCGATCCTGCAACCGCCCCATCTTTGATGCCTCCTAGTGCCAACAAC